>JASKGM010022782.1:14949-29043 GCA_034509205.1 Ceratonia siliqua | reverse complement strand
TGTAATTTTTAATTTTTTTTATAATTTTTATTTTAAAAAAATAAATTTTATTTATTTATTTTTAAATATTTATATATAAAAAAATTTATTATTTGTTATTTTAAAAAAAAATCAAAAGTTATCCGAGAGTAGCATACTCTGCGCATAGAAAGCACCTAATGAAAACTCGATAAACAAGGACGGGAGAAAAATGGCGTCCCTCCAGAGACACATGGTCCTTTGTTTGGGCAGAATGGAGTTTTTTCTTTTTTTTGCATGGGAAATAATTTTTTTTATAAAAAAATTGTTTTATATTTAGATATAATAATTATAAAAAATTTTAAAAAATAATAAATAATTCTTTATATAAAATTTTTTTTTATTTTTTTAAAAAAGTTATATTTTTATTAGAATAAATTAAAAATAATTAATTTATTTTTAAAATAAACTCAAATAAACCGTACTATGTAGTTCAACCAATAAAAGTTCGATACGTGGTGAATTTTCATATCTCAGTGAACATCATTGACTGACGTCTATATATACGGCCTACCTCTACACAAGAAGGCAACACAAGCTATACTCCTTAACCTTGTCAAATCCTTGCACTGTTTCAGTCCTTGCATCCAATTCCTGGTTCACGCACATCTCTCTTTCTTCACTTTTTCTCTCTCTCTTTCTATCAGTTGCTTTTCCCCAGGTTTTCTTGGAAAAGAAATGCAAGCTCAGGTCATTTCCAGGTGCCGTACAAACCCCACTTTCTGCTACTCACCCTCATCTTCCCCTCAACTTACTCATCAACAGACTTTCCTTACCTCCGTTCCTGTGTCTCGATCTATGTATAAATTTGTATAAGCATACGCACAAATTTCCACTTGTTTCTCTTCTGTACCTGCACAATTCTTGAAGTTTAAGTAACGAAGTTAAATGGGTCTCACTGTATTTGATCATTTTGCTGGTATTCCCCAAGATATTCCTCATTTCATCATCTATAACTATGCCTATTGCACGTAGATCCTTATTTTCAACTCTACTTTGTGCAAACTACTCTTTCTCTTTCTCTATCAGGCCCTTTGGTTTGGACTTGTTTGAGAGTATTAGTACTTTGACGAATTTGAATCCCGAACACAATACTTAAGCAGTTCAGCTAGTCATGGACGATATTTACAGGTTACACCCTATCGTATCTTGTACGGATGATGTTAGAGTTGGCAACGTTTCTTCTACTGCTGCTACTTCTGAATTGCATCATCGTGGACCGATGGTTAATAACTATCTCCAGCTCGAAGCGCCTGAACCGGAAGTAATCGGGTCAGATATGCCGGACCAGTTGATGAAGACCCAAATCGCCAATCACCGTCTTTATCCAAATTTACTATCTGCATACATAGAATGCCAAAAGGTCATACCGCAGTACCTATTGTTATTGCCAAATATCCTTATTTTCTTGAATTAATGTTTTTTTAAGAGGAAAACAAGCAAAATACCCCTTTAATCTTTGACTGCACTCACTAAGTGATAGTATAATGTACTTGAAGGTTGGAGCTCCACCAGAACTGGCGTCCCTTCTTGAAGAAATAGGCCGGGAAAACCACCCCATGAATGCTCGCCGTGAGATAGGGGATGACCCTGAACTTGACGAGTTCATGGTATTCAAATCCAGATATATTCATTTTCTCCCCCATTTTTGGGCATATCTTGAAATGTTCAGTTTTGCTTCCAAATAAGTTGGAGGGAAAGCCTAGGAATAAAAAAAGTTGGAATCTTGCTGACCGTTTCTTCAACCCAGTCACAAGTTTCCATGGTTTTCCAGAAATCAAATGGATACATGCCTTTCTTTCTTTATTTTTTCCATATACATTATTCTTACTGAATGAATATTTGAATGGTTGATACTGTAAGGAATCATACTGCGAAGTTCTTCATGGATACAAAGAGGAGTTATCCAGGCCCTTCTACGAAGCGACCATGTTTTTGAGCAATATCGAATTACAACTCGGCAACCTTTGTAAGGGAACATTAACAAAGTCATCGGATTGTCGATCGGGTAAAGGCTTAATTTTACAACCGATTCTGTGTTAGTTTTTATGCTCAATTACGTAATTCCATGAGAAAATCATAGAAATGATTCTGGAGCGCTTACACTAATCTGGATGATCTATTTCTTTTTTCTTTTATTATTGTTATTATTATTATGTCGATCTTTTGCTGACATTGAATGGCCCTATTCTGTACGTTAAAGATGCAGACAACCTTGTATATTTAATTTGAACATTAATTAGAATCCTTACGATGAGGTCCATGTACACCATGTGAGCTGCTGAATTTGGTTAACTCTTATCGACATTCATTTGTTGTTTGTGGTGTTAATTTCTTCATATAGACATGGAACTGTGCAAGTATTTTGTTTTTCTACTTCAGTGAGGTACAAATATTATATTGATATATTTCTTATTAGCAAACTGATGGATCAGAATTGGCGTGCCCTACCTGTAGAGTGCAGTTTAATAGTCTGTGGTTGTTGTTGAGATTCTGGATTTGATAAGGTCTCTACAGAGTCCAATTTCTCAACATTTACGTTGCAGTGGTTTCAAAATAGCATCCCGATGCAATTATGGAGTATGGGCGTCCGGTCATTACCCTCATTTATAGTGGCTCAAGTTTGTAGTATATACTTCATGAGAGCATGCATTGTTGCTATATTACTTTGTTATTATCTGTAATGATGCAGTTTTGTAGGTTCAAATTAACTCATTTCCATATGGGTTATTAGGTAAAAAAATCATAGCTGAATTTCATTTAGGATGTTCAGTAAGTGCTACGTAGTAATTCTCAACATGAGAAAAGAATTTCTAGTTATTCCTATCTGTTCACTGTTATGATAGTTCTTTTCAATGTATAGCTTTTAGACACCTTCGAGAGCTGACATGCGCAGTTAATCCTACCTTGAGGTTGGCAAGCTGTATTTTCCTCTCCACTGCATTGTCTTTTCTTTTACCAAGATATTAGATTTCCTTTGTTATTAATGGTTTCCTGACAGAAGTGATGAAATGGAAAAGCATTGGCTTTAATTAGTTGCATGGTGATAATATTTTGTCATACCATTGCTTACTTAAGAAGTATTAAGGTTAAAGTTTTCTATCTTGTTGGATTTTATATTATTATATTGTTGAAGAGGCAATCGGCATTTTGCTTTTTATATATGAACTTTTCTAGTCTCTTTCATAACCGAAGAGGCAAGTTGGATCTTAGATTGAAAGAGAAAGTCAAGTCGGAAGTACTAAATATTGGGTGGGGGACCATTTTAATCCAAAGTCACGAAGAAAAGGGACTCTGCCTTCAAATAATAGGGGGGATCATTCCCTGTGCTTTTTTTTTTATTCCCTGTACTTTGACTCAATGTTTGTAGTTAAATTTCTACACCATTTCCTTCTAGCCTATGCTCAAGCTTTGGCTTTACAACTGACAATGCCCAGCCCCTCTGAAGCACCACGTGTCCCATTCGACGGCAATACCAAATTTTCCATTATTGAATTTTCCATCCAATTCTGCCCGACAGTTAAATAATATTTAGAGTATAATTTGCGTCCTGCCTAATGCTGAAGTTACTTTCGTGTGAACTTCGTCAATTCATTACTGGGTTCAAATTCTTTTAACATGTTGAGGGTCTGTGTAGCATTTATCTTCATGCCATTATTAGAAGGTTTTTGATTGTGCTGAGTTTTAATTTGCATTGTTTTCAGATGAGACAGCCGTGACTTCAGAAGAGGAACTGAGTTGTGGGGAGGTGGAAGGAGTTGAAGGTCATGGATCCTCTAGCACTTGTCAAGGTGATCAAGAGATTAAAGAAATGCTTCTTCGTAAGTACAGTGGCTATCTTAGCAGTCTGAGAAAGGAATTCTTAAAGAAAAGGAAAAAGGGTAAGCTACCGAAGGAAGCAAGGATGGCATTACTGAATTGGTGGAACACCCACTACAGATGGCCTTATCCTACGGTAATGCCAATTAATATTATAAAATATACTAATATAGCATATGTCATATACTGTAATGTTCTTTAATTAACACTGGTCTGCTCAAAGTAAGATATAGCATATATAATACTTGAATGGTAACTCAAATTGGTATAATATATTATTGACGAGAGCAACTTTGTATCGATTGTGTGATTGTGAATTATGTGAATGGTTAAAATTATGAATGATGAGACAGGAGGAGGACAAGGCGAAGCTATCTGAAATTACAGGACTGAATCAAAAGCAGATCAATAATTGGTTTATCAATCAGAGGAAACGGCATTGGAAACCATCTGAAGATATGAGATTTGCCATCATGGAGGGTGTAAGTGGTGGCGGCTTACGAGGGCCTATGTACTTCAATTCTGGAGGTGGACCTCAACGTGATGATTTCTGAAAGTTGCCGGCTCCGCTGAGTTCGTTCTACTTTCACCTTCAGTTCAGATATGCCTACAATAATATATGCAGTTCTGTTCCTTGAGATAAATTTTTGGAACCTGCACCTGTGGTCCTGTATGCATATAAGCTTTCTTTTGCTTATATATTATTCAAGTATTTTGTTCCTGTATCAGTCATTATTTTACGACTATAGAAATCTTTCCTCGACAATGTGAAATATATATAAAAAAAAAATGCCTTGTGACTGGCGTCTAGCTTAAGCCTTTACGACAATATAACCCAAGACCCTAAAAGTTTCGTTCTTAAATTGTTTATGGAGATGTGTGAAATCGATCCTTGTCTAAGTATATGAACATTCTTAATCATCAATAAGATCATTTGTATTCTATACTTGCTATTAACGTAAATTGTTTATGCACCTGCCTTGTTCTGTGCCAAGCATTTCCTTGAAGTTGGCATAATTTTATGTCCAATTGAGCGAGCAGACAGATTTAGAAACATAGAAGATGGTAGCATATATTAATCATCATATATGGGTGATGTTGGTGGTTGAGGCACATAATTTGAGCTGCAGATTCTTATCTTTGTCTTGTGAGAGTAGTTTGATTTCTACACAAGTTATTGGATACAGATTGTTGCTGCAACTATTTGGTTTGGTAGTGTGTCGGTGTCCTATCGAGGTTGAGGAGGATCCAAAAGATGGAGATGACAATGTCTTATCTGTGTGTGAACCATCCCAGAGAGACAAAACAAAAAACCACCAACCAAATGGCTTCAGTAACGCTTTTTCTCATGAAAATATCCTTGAAATAGGGTCGAATCTGAAGAGGGAAATGTAACTAGAACCACATATTGTAAAGATGGCAGAAGATTGCTTGGTTTGACCAAACAGGATTGTGACGACTTCGGCTGGATAATTAATGCACCGACGCGTGTGGCATTGGAGCTTGATGGACTATGTAGATATACCCAAGTGCACTGTTCGACCACGTCACCTGTGGCTATGTCCATTGTACGCTTTTAATTGCAAGGGCGGCTATTTGGGAACTTACGAAGTAAGAACGGCCATAGACACTCTGGTGCAGAAAAGGTTTTCATGCTCCATAAAAAATGTTTTTTTTCATAATTATAAATTATTTTATACTTAAATATAATAATTAAACATTTTTAAATAAAAATAAAATAATTTTCTCTTTTATCTATCAATTTTTTTTAAAAAAATAAGAAATTTTAACTTACAGATAAAAAAAATTTCTTATTTTTAAAATTTTTTAAAAAAATTAAAATAAACCATTAATTTTTTTGGAGAATAAATTATTTTTTTATTATTTATTTTCAAACTAAATTCATAGGATCATAATATAATAATTTGGCCATAACTAAATATTGTACTAGTAAACAGCCCCCGTCTTGTGCATTTTTATATATTTTCTTAAATGTTGAATTCGGATCTCTTTAAAATGATAAAATTGGTTGATATTGAAAAACAACATTCTTAAGAACAACGCTTTTGGGTCTGGTGTCAGATGGTCCAAACTAAACAGTGAAAACACATGGGAATTGGGGCGGGGGGCGTATAATTATGGGTCATTTGGTTTACGGGCTTTGCATTTTGCCATCAATAGAAGTTGGTCAGCCTCATTTCTGATGATTATATTAAGAGGACAAAGACTTCCATAGAACCTCTGGTTTTGCAAAGCACGTGAACATGTGTGGCCTTGTGGATTGGTAGGAGGATAGTAAAGACGCCAAAAGATTGGATTTTTAATTTCTCAAATGGCTACAATCCGGGGACGCATCATGAAGGGCTCATCAACAAAAAGGATACGCTGTTTAGAATTATTTTTATTTTATTATTTTTTAAAATAATTTTTAAAAATAATTTTATAAAACAAAAAAATAAAGAATTTGTTTGGATAAAAATATTTTTCATAAATTGTTTTTCGTATTTTTTAAAAAATAAATGATAAAAATAAGTCAAAACACAAAAAAATATTTGTTTTTTATTTTTTAGTTACTATTTTCGGAATCAATTTTTAAAAATAATTGATAAAAATAATTATCTAAATGAATTTTTTTGTTCTAGTAAAACAAAAAAATAAAAAAATTTTAAAAACAAAACTAATCAAGGTATTATTTTTTTTAGAATTTTGGGATTCTATCAGTTTTCTGAACTTATAAAATAGTTTAACTTTATTTTTTCGACTTTATAATAATAAAGAACCTGTTCAGTAGAAGTTTATAATGGATGCTCATTGATTTAAACAAGGATGCTATCCTCTTACTTATTTGGTGTCGGTGACGTTTAACTAGGTACCAAAGACCTCTGTCTTTGACGAAGGTGAAGACAAGATTTTGTTGGTAAACTAACCAGACGATACTTATTTTCTTCCACGTAATTAACGATTGACCTCTTTTGATCTGATTAAGTCTATTTATCTACAATTTTTGTTACCAAAAAAAAAAAACTCACCTCTTGTGCAAGAGTGATTGGATCTGCCACTAATGCCCCATCCAACACCATATAGGAGAACACATTCTTCCAAATGTTCATATCCAATCAGGGCAATATGATCATGCTAGAAGGGAAAGAAGATGCCAATCAATAATTGAGCAAAGTTCCCTTACCCTTTCAAAGACATGTCAACTGCTAAATTTGACAATTCTTCTATAATCTCAATATCAACGGAACTTGCAAAACTTTTCTGCTGACATGATATATATAATAACAATGAACATTCTAGAGGAGGCCTTTTGCCAATAGTATTTGGTTGAAATCCATGCATCTTAATCAGTAGTTCAACTCTCCTAATCATTATAAAAATTCATAAATTTCAATTAAAAGATACAAGAAGGGAGTTTCACCAGTTAAAACCCAGAATGAAGCAACTCATGCTATTGCATCTCATAATACTTAGCTTAATTTCTCAAGTTTTACTGAGCCAACCCTATCCTGACTGGAAGGAACATTTCTCAAAGCAGTTAAGCAGTGTACTCAGTAAATTAGCTCATACCTCAGTGACAGTTAATCAAATTGAAATAAATATTCCAAACTTCAAAAGTAGACTTCAAAATTTTTTCATATTCATGATAAGTTTCAAAAACCACATGACATAGTTAGGGAATACCTCATTATAAGGATCAACAACTACAATATTTGTATTAGAACGCCAATCTTCCATCATATGCTTAAATCTTAACCAACCTTAAGTTACTACCTAGCTAGAGATCTAAGTTTGAGTAATTCCACCTAAAAACTACGAAACGTGCATGTACGATTACCTAAACAAAAAACAGAAGTTTCTCACATAGTTAAGCTGGGAGGTATCATAAGTATTCTTTAATTACTGACGTTATTTAAGTACACCACAGAAAATGCTCTGGCTTAATTTTAACTAAAAGCCAACTGGGAAGTGTTTGGGGCAAAGTACTAGCAAGAATAATCCCTCTTTGAAACTAAGCACAAATGCAATATTAAACAACCGCAGGACTTAGGAATTGATTCTGCTAGAAAAAGTAGTTAATATACTGGACAAAATGAATACAGGAAGCCAAGCTACAAGATTATCTATTATTGTCTTTTGGTAAACCCAAAAGGCGTATGATTACAGACCCAACAAGAGTCCGGTATCCCTTCTTATTTTTCAACCTTTTGTCTGGTTCCTATGTTTCTCAAATCACAATGACTTCCCAAGAAGGTATTCCATCCTCATGCGTCACTTACTGAATATCATGTACAGTGGGAACAAGAAGATTATATGCTTTTCTTCAGTTCTTTTCTCAGGATACAGTGATATGTCGGCAAGATGTTATCCACATGAATTTTACACCAAAGATAACATTAATTGATCAAGCACGGTGAGAATAAGAAGATGAGTTGGCATCCTTTATTAGCAAAGTAGCCTTGATTTTTTAGGTTATGTTTATATGTATCAGAAGAAGATCAAAGAGAGTGATTGAAGTTAAAGAAAATAAGTCAAAACATGGCCAAAGCAGCTTTGTGATATGCAAATGAGGCAATTGGCAAATTAGTTGTCAATCCTTGCTGTATAAGCTTTTTCTTGTTTTGAATCTATCCTTCATTCTTTTGTAAACATATATGCTAGCATGCATACCTTTATGGCTTGCCGCTAGCCAGTGGGAGACTCTAAAAAACACATAAGCTCTTTTTATTAATGGAAGATTCAAGAGCAACATCACGAAAACGTATATGTTGCTAAATGCTAGATGATACATAACAAGTCAGACATGCATGATAATTAAACTTATAAGTTGCTACCACATGACCCAATCCTCTTGTCAAACATGTAGAGACAGACTCCAATAGAGAAAGCTAGTGAGAGAGTTTACGATAATTGCTCCTCAATGGTTAATTCCTCAATCATATTCCCATGGTTGAGCGGATTGAAGACTTGGATCTCGGAACACTTGTTTGGTAAAATCATAGAACCAATGCCTTGCTCATGTGAGTGTATAGGCATAGGATATTTACGTGCTATGACGACTGAATTGATAACCTCATCCGTGGGGTGGAACACAGAGAGGACCTCAAAGCCTCGAAGATCGCAAGGATCAACCACTGGATATAGAAAGGCCCGAGCACCATGAGCACTCCTGAGCATCAGAAGAGCTCCTGGAGCCATGTACTTGGCCAAATGATCAATGATTCTGTTCTTTTCCACTTTGTCCATGCCCACAAGAGCTGCCAAGTAAACAACTTCGTAGTCTTTCAAAGCGTTTGACACATCCAATATATCATTGGTGTGAAAAACCATACGCTTTGACAAGTCAGGATCAGAAGAAAATAAGCGAAAAGCCATGGAATTGGCTAATGGGTCGAGGTCATAGTTGTGAAAAGTTGTGGTGGGGAGGTGATTGGATGCCAAGACAATTGAAGTAAGGGGAAGGGGACCTGAGCCCACGAAGGCAATATTGCTAGGGACATGGGTGCGATGCTGACTAAGGATAGTGAATTCAAGGAGGCCAAGCTTGAGGTAGTTGGAGTAATAGGGGAAAATATGGAGATGATCAAGTGGGTTCTCGTATGAGCCTAAGATGGTTGAGTAGTGGCTCTCCAAAAGTCCTTCGGCTTCACCACAGAGCTTTATGAGCTTGGATCTAATCTCTAGGACACTTTTGCTCAGCTCTGTAACATCAATGGGGCTAGGTGGCATGCATGTGAGGACGAGTTGGGTGAAAAGCATGTCGACATTTTGGCAGGGTTTGAGACTCTCAAGGCTTGAAATTTTGTGATACAGGTCGCAGACTTTTCCAATCAACAACTCTTCCTGGCAAACCATGTCGACACAATGAGGTTATCTGCAGACTTAGCTCAAGAATAAGTCTATAGAAAATTAATACTCTTCAGAACACATTACATACAATCATCAGCCCTTGGGAGGGGTCAATATTTATGCCCATTTGTAGGGCCCACATCGACCCCTTAGACTTTGCTATTGGCTTGTTGCTATGCTGTGAGGGCATATATATTATCATTTTGTTTCTGCCCTTTTTGTTCCTCTTTTCTATCTAATAATATTCACTTTGTCCCTATGTCAAACTTTGAATAGTTCTCGCATGGACCGAATATAGAAGCTAATGAAGAAAACCCATGTTTCTCTTGATATTTTCTAAAGATTAGGCAGATATGTAGAAATAATTGTAATGTTGCTCTCATGAACTTTTCAGTAACCACTGGGTAAATAAAGCATGATTAAGAGGGTGAATATGAGTAGTTGAACTGGCCTTAATCTGACAGAATTAAACATGAACAACTTGATATCTAGCTATTCTCTCCAATCTTAATTATTGCTAGCTAAGTGACAAAAGGAATTTTAGTAGAATGGTTTTATGCCAACTTACAAATTAGGGTTTTGTGGACCCCCAAAGTGAACTTGATTCTTTCTCGGGAATTGGGATCTATGCCGATGATCGAAATGGCGATGTATGAATTTAGTTTTATCTCATGCTTCAGTAGATCCATAGGCAAATTAATACCAGCAAGGCAATATAAATATTAACCCAAAGAAAATGATAACATTGACGAAAACAAAATGAAAACACAAACAGAATCATGTCTATATCATCAAAGCCAAAAGCGTGATAGTAAGTTTAATTAGCTGTAGAACAAGAAAAGTGTGTTTAAGAGTTTAGAAGTTGCTTTAATTTATTGATATGATATTAGAGAGAAATTATGAATTTAATATTTTTTAATTTTATTATTAGAGTGGATCCATGACTACTTTGATATAGTTCCATGCTCAATTATAACAGATGTTCCAAAATGAAACCAACGTTTGACAACGAAAACCTTCCATTGCAACAAATTGCTTTTTTGCTATAACGTCAATAATGAATGACCACACGACCTAGTTTTAGTTGATAATAGGATGAATCCTATGGTCTTATTTTTTTGTAAGATCTCTTGTCATTTTCATTCATTTCATCAACCGAAAGGAATTTTTACACAAATGTAGCACAGGAACAGTATCATCTTTTTATTAATCCTAAAACTTAGGTTCATAGCCATGATTTGCTTTTGACTTCTACAGCCTAGGTTGAAAATTTGAAAGAATTTGTTGCTATGACAATTAAAGCCTTTATATTATTCATAGAAATATTCTAGTAGTGCTCTTTCTTATTATAATGAAGAGAAAGATAATATGGTCATTTAGGTATCTTACCCGGCCGGCCGGCAATCAACTCCCATATTTATATTATTATATACTTTTGATTTCACACTCTCTTATCTGAGTTTTATAAATTAATTACCATCGTTATTTGATTCTACACATCAGAATATCAATGTACAACATTTTTTTAGAATAATAAATAGATTGAACGATAAGGAAAATGAACCGTGTTCTTGAGTATTCTTTAAGCTACTATCAGCATCAATTCAGTTCACACCAGACTCCCAATTTAATATGAAACCCCACTTGTCCTTGTCCTATTATTTATACAAAACACCAGGAATTTAATGCATGCCCGCCTAGGTTAACGTTAACAAATTAATTACCTTTAATCCCCACCCTATAATGGTTGGAATGAATATTATTTGGTTGGAAAAATTTAGAGTAAGATATTATTTTTTCTTTTTTTAGAGATATTTTGATTATATATTTTTTATTTTAAAAATATATTTTTTCCTAGTAAATTATAAATAAGTTACAATTAAACTAAAAAAAAAACTTTCATTAAAATTGATCATTATCTTTTAGTCAAATGCTTAATTTTTTTAATATGACTAAAATATTTGAATTACATTCCATTGACATTATAACTTGTTTCATATAATAGAAGACAATATCAATGAAATGATCTTTAATTCAGGTATCTAAAATGTAGTTCATTCATCTAATTATTATAAATATAAAAATATTTAATAAAATAAATATTATTAAAATTTTTAGAATAAATAAATTATATAATTATATAAATTATTCAAAATATAAATATATTATTAAATAATATTAAATAATCTATAAATAATAGACATTAACTAAAATTAAGATTTTAATATGATCAAAACTATGAAAAAATAAATTTTTTTAAGTATATTTTAAAAAAATTAAGTAATATTTTTAAAACATACAAAAAAAGAAAATTTTGAAGTAATTATATTTTTAAAACAAAAAAAATTCAAGTTGTGATATTCTTAAAACAAAAAAAAAGATATTTTTCAAGTAATGTTATTTTTAAAACATAAAAACAAATTTTTTTAACTAATTATATTTTTAAAATAGAAAAAATAAAAAAATCTTAACTAGTGATATTTTTAAAACAAAAAAGACAAATATTTTCAATTAATGATATTTAAAAAAATATTTTTCAAACAATGACACTTTTAAAATAAAATTTTTTTTAATAATTATATTTTAAAGAAATAAATAATCTTCTTTACTCTTAAAACAAAATTAAAAAAAAAAGTAAAATTTTCTCATTCCTCTTTGATACTTTTCTTTTTGTTGAGTTCATGCTAAGGTATTGGGGATGAAAGGAAAAGTAGTAAGGATAACTTTATCATTAATTTTTTTTTAAATATTAATGAAATATTTTTAACAAAGTTATATTATAACTTTAAAGGAGAAGGGAGTGTATGTTTTTAAAATAAAAAGAATGAGAATATAATTAAAGTATCTCTCAAAAGAATAAATAATATTTTACTAAAAAATTTATGTATATCATGTTAAAAAATAATATTTTCACACTCTTCTTTTTTATATTTCTTTCATACATACTCTTATATTTATTATTTTATTATTATTTATAATTTATGTCACATATATTATTTTTTTATATTATATTTATAATAAAAAATGATATTAATGTTTATGTACTTTCTTTTTTTTAAGAATTTATCCTATTTCTATCTCGCCATCAATTGTATTAATTATTCGTCTTTTAAGAACTTGGGTCTTCTTTTTTTCTTGGTCAAAATTTTTGTTTCTCCACTGCCACAGAATATGTCTTTAGAAAAGGTGTGAGGACAGTGTATGGGCATTATGAAAGTATAGATGAATCTATTAGTGTTGACATTGATCAAGTTGTCCTCTTGTTCGACTTCAACTTTCTCATACATACATAAAATATAGGAGGAGTCTAAGTTATATATATATATATAAATTTAAAAAAATATATGACATAAAAAATTAATTAATATTAAAACAAAATTAAAAAAAATCAAATTATGCTACCATCCAGTCAATAAGCAATAACGTAACAATCACCAAAATATATTTCATCCAAACCTTGATTCCATTCCCTTTTTCCTTCAACTTCAATGGTGCAAATGAGACCTTATCATTAATTCCCTTTATTTCATACGGTTGTAGAATTTTCTCATTTTGACCTTATTTTTATTTGTGACTTAGCAACATCCCAACCGTCCAAGGGACTCTTCTCATTATAAATTGTAAAATTGAACAAAGAGGCACTAAGGGAGGTGATGTTGACATAATCAGGTTGGATGTTTGGGGTCGAAAAAGAGAACTTGTCAGTGTGCATCATACTCTTATAGATACGAAAGAAAAGCTAATTTATAGGCCCCGCAATTCCATTGTTTTTTCTGCCAATCTGCGCCACAATTCCACTATCAAATTCAACTGCGACTACTCGACGCAGAAAATAAAGGATAATAGTAAAAAAGCACTTTCGCTGGCAAGAGGTAGGGTACTAGCCTACTAGGGTTAGCTAGGATATAGTTGCTAAAATGGGCTCATATTGTTCCTTTTTAGACTGTTTAATTTATTGCTTTGCATAAAACAAAGCTTGCATTAACTAAAGTAGGAGCAATAGTGAGCATGTTGGTTGGCTATGAATGAAGTCAAATTCGCTTGTGCTAACCACTAGACACCATGTGCCATCTGCCTGCTCCTGCGAGCTTATGATGCCTCGTGTCTTCTTCTGCGCATTAGTCAATGAAACAACATGTACAGTCATCCACTTTGGTCCCTCAACGTTCATTTTTAGATCAATTTCTTGCCTCACCAAGCTCCAACTAGGCAGTCTCAATTGGTAGCACTGTTCATATTAAATGTCTTGAGTTTCTATATATAATACCAGCTTACTGATCATGAGAGCTTTATCTTTGAATTTGATAGGTTCTTCGTAGTTCCTTGTGTGTATATATATATATATTCTTGGCTGTGCAATCGATCCATTTCCTGCTCGTGGGAATGGAACATCCTCCTCTCAGCCTC
>JASKGM010022782.1:0-14849 GCA_034509205.1 Ceratonia siliqua | reverse complement strand
TATATATATATATATTCTTGGCTGTGCAATCGATCCATTTCCTGCTCGTGGGAATGGAACATCCTCCTCTCAGCCTCCATTCTCTTCACTGATAGTCACTCTATTGCTTCTCCTTTTCTCTCCCATGCTAGAGGTAAACAAGATGAAATTACAAATTCACACCAGGCTTTTACTATATATGTAATATTATTTTAAATGTTGAAAATGCTCTTTAACTGTTAAGCTCTAGAACCCTGAACATTATAGCACAAATGCTCTTTAAAAATGATCTTTTTAATTTAGTAGAATGCTAATTTCGTATGAAAGGAGCATTTCCTATGCTAAAAAGGTAAGTAAGACCTTTTATTTTTAATTTATAAATAAAATGAAGAATCGAATATTTCACCTCTTTTTTTTCTCCATAATTATTGCCTATGGCCCATTTTCCAGTTTATGGAATGGGATAACTCAAGTCAACATAGATTACAGGGCAATATGAACGATATATACTAGTTAAACTTCTATGTGTTTGCTTTTTCGAGTTCTTTCATTAATCAATATTAAAATAATTGATTTTATATTACTATCAACATAATGACAAATGTTCTAAAATATTAATTCAAGTAATATTATTTTAAGCACTAAGTGTTTATTGACTTTAACATCATAAATTTAAACGTTTACTCCTTTTTAATATTGAAATACTATTTATTAACAAAAAAAATAATAACAAATATTAACATTCTATTCGCTTATATTTTTCTAATCTAAATGAAAAATATATTAGGTTTCATTTAAGAAAAACTCGATTTCAGTTTAACATAGATAAACTTGTACATCTCGAGCACCATGTTTTTTAAAAAAGGAAAGAAAAACGAACGAAGGCTCAAACCATTCGGGCCTTGTATAAGTGCCTTCTGGAAGCTTTATAGCTTGTCTCGTATTTGATTAATTACTAATTACTTACTACTTTTGTTTGTCCACAATCGGGATCCAAGGCCTAGCAATTAAAAAGCATCGAGTTTGGGGCCTGTGACCCCAATAACACCGCTATTTGATATTTCCATCTAATCTAATCTGATATCAATTTGAATTTATTCTGCAGCTCATTTAAAGTATATATTTTATTTTAAAGAGTAAAGGGTAGGCAATTATTAATAATAAAAAAATTAATTGAAGCAACATGCATCTAACATCGATCAGAATCTTCGTGTGTTTCATAGCTCTGATAGGTAGGAGATTCATAGACACTGGATCATTCAGAACCTTCACAGTTGTCATAATCAGTAGTTTCATAGAAAAAACGAACTTGGGTGCTTCAGAAACTTTCAGGGGGCGGGATTTTATTGAACTTCACTTTCACCTGTTTTAGCAAAACGCATCAAAAAAAGCACTCCATTTACCACATCATATACCATTAGTCCAATTCTACCTCCAACCCAACTGCCCATATGACTTCCCACAAGATAACCAAATCTCCCAAGCCTCTGCTCCCCAAGGAGGCCTCCAGCATAAGCACCAAACAAAGTGCCAGGGCCCCTAAGGGAACCCTCTGAGATGGTACCACCATAGTATATAGCTTCAAAAAAGTCCCATCCGGAAGAGAATATGGGACCTACAATGCGCTTGGCTTCACGGGTAGCCAACTTTGCTGCCTTTTCACCTTGTTTCTGAGCGTATTTTGATGAATCTTTTGCTGACATGCCCTGTGAGACAGCATCAACAAGGGCAGATTCACTTGCTTGATGCCTTGCTCTTTCAACATAAGCAGCTCTAATGTTGTAAAAATAGAGCTTCACACCTTCCTTGACAGTGCATGCTAGAGTTCCAGAACCCATATCAAAGCAGTCTAAGAATGTAAACTTTCCACTCTGCGATGAACCCTCCTCGCCCACCAGCTCTCTGCATCTTTCAGCTGAAAGGAGCAAATGTATATGAGCATCAGCCGACACTGATCTAACCAGACAGGGTAGTTGAAGGATTCAACAGTCAAAGATGAAAATTCATAAATAGGAAAAGTACAAATGCACTAAAATTTGTTGGAAGAACTGGAAGTTCTTTTGCTAATGACCACATAATAAGAAAAACATGTAAAAGCAACCAACGTTAAAGCGATCCTTAGTATTCATCATAGAAAGGGAATTCTTTTGGGAACACATGATTTAAGAATAGTTGCTCTCTCTCCTTTAAACCCTGTCTCTTCACCCGCGATCTCTAAATCAGAGTTCCAAATTCAACAATAATAAATCCTCTGTGTCTCAGGTATAGAAGCTGAATAACGGAGAACCTATTTACTTAAACTGGATGTTGCAGGTAGTGATCTCGCCAATAGAGATGCTAAAGATAAGAGGAACCTGATTTCAATAGTCCCAAATTTATACTGGAGAAAAATTAATGAAACATAAGACAATTGATCATTGATGGTGCGTGATGCGAGTATTAGTTAAGAACACAAACTTGTTTCTCTTCGTCATCCCCTGGTTTTCTCCACAACCAAACGCGTCTGAAAGGTAAAAAAACCTAGTATGATAATTAATCTCAGAACAAAAGAACAAAAGATCACGGGGTGACTGCCATTTATGATTTTGGTTTATGCTTATGTGATGTAATTATACAACATTGACGTCAAATAACCGAAAAAGAAAGTTCAATTGCAAGATGCAACCAATAAATATAATACTCTCAAGTCTGAATACACACATTGATTAAATTACCTGTGATGCTAAGAACAATGAGGCCAGCAACAAAGAGGAGTAACTGAACCCTCTTCTTCCCAAAATCCATGGCTCCACCCTTAAATTCACGTAAACCTAAGCCCTAACCCTAATCCCTATGAATGCTTCCAAGGACAAATTGATTTTCATCCAATATTCATTTCTTTTTCTTTTCTTATTATCTTTTTCATAAAAAAGTTTACTTTTTCCTCCCACCAAAGTCATTCCAATCTTACATGTTACTGGAGACGGGAGCGAAGACAGACAGATTCTAGTCTAATATTGCTCTTAAACTCGAAATGTCATAATTGCCCTTTTGGAAATTTAAGATTTTCGAATTATCAAATAGTAAAGTTATTTTTATATATTTATTATTTATTATTATTTTATAATATATGAATAATAAAAATAGAAGTATAAAAAAATGTAGGGAAGAAAATGGTATAAGAATATTTTTTTAATAAATAAACTAATAAAAAATGATAAAATTAAAATGAAACCAAATACCACGGGTGCAGGGGCAATTACTCAGTTAGTTCTCACAAGTTTGAACACCGAGGACAGGGCCGTACTTCTGTTGCAAGAAAAAAAGGTTAGTTTCGTCAAACACACCACAGGAGGGTTTATGATGGGCTTTTACGAATCTGAGTAGTGGATAAAAGACGACACCTCCATTTGTTTCAGCTAACATCAATGGCGGTTTTCGGCCAACTTAAACATTCATTCTAGGGCATGAACCAAGCTGCAATTTTGGAAATACCATATTACTGCACATTTCTTCTTCCATTGCCGTATCAATGTTGAAGCTCATTTCTTCCTCATGCATCCAAAGCCGTATCCATCGCCTGACCCCGACTTCGGTACCGGCTCTCCGACCCGCAATCGAGTCTACCCCGCCTTTGCTTAAAGTATTGAGTTCTCTCAGGCGCTTGAGCTTGAGGAATCCTAATTTGGGAGGCAGGTTGTTTTTCTGTTCGGATTCGAATGATGGATCCGATCAGGTAGTCGAGGCCGAAGTTAAGGCAGCCGAGTCCGGGGCCAACGAGGCCGACTCCAAGGCTGCTTCTGCTATCGTGCCCACTAATCCCAGACCGGAAGATTATCTCACGGTTAGCTCTGGACTTTTCCTTATGGTTGGCAGTTTATTTGGTCGCCGAAATATTTAACAAAGTCTCAAACAATCTGAATCTCTTTTTCCTTCTGAAATTTACGTTTATACGTATTCAATCTAAATGGTGTTTGGTGATTGAAAACTGTGGCACGGAAAATTTGTAATTTATCGTAAAAAATAGTTATTGTGAAGGCGGCCGCTGATAATGAGATATTATTCTTGTCAGTAAAATGTAACCAAAACTTTGAGTTCACCATTGTTTAAACCCGCTTTTGAAATGGGAGCATTTTGTTTAAAATTCCTGCAATGTTGTAATTCCGTAGTAACAAAAAGTTGTTACTTTTGGTATTGCACCATAAGTTGTTCATTTTCCTAAGTTTCAGTAAACAAAAGCAAAACAAAAGGTCAAAGTGAATTAGTGGTTGAAGTTTCCCACAGGTCTGATTGATCAGAGTCTAAACTGAGTGAATTATATTCAACCTAAACTAGCGTCTTGCTATGTTGTGAATGTTATTTGTCAGGAAAGCAGACCCAAATATATTTTACTATAGGAAAGATGTTAATGTTCTTTTTAGTTTCTTTTCCCAATTGCTATAATGTAAGCTTGCTAGGAATATAAACTGTTCTGGAGAGGGTGAATAATGGCCTTCTAAATTATTGGTCGAGCTGAGACAAGGTTGGGAAAGTATGCAATTTTTGTGTGTAGACCGCAGGAAGTGTCTTCTTGTTTTGTGTTCCTAGTTCATTTCCAGGTTCTGCTGAGGCATTTATTGGCATCCTTTGGATGCATTATGCCATTCCCACACCCTGGAACTAAAGGAAGAATTGGATCATATTTTGTTTGTGAGTGTGTTTTTTTATCATCTTTTATATGGTTTGTAATATAATGTATTTTCCTATTTGGAACTTATGAATGGTTGTCCTTTTTTTTCATGTCTTTCTTAGCATTTTCGAAGCTTTCTTATATCATATTATTCTGAATATTTGTGTTTTCTCCTTCTTACCTCTGGGACAGGTTTTGGCGTTACCTTTGCCACATAGACCACTCTTTCCAGGGTTTTACATGCCAATCTTTGTTAAGGTGTGCTGGGTTGTCAAGAATGATGAACTAAACCTATTTCTTTGCTCATTGCATGCTGCTGGCTGAATCATATCAGAACTGTAACCTCTGATCAGTGCATGAATGGTTTTAACTAATTGGTTGAAATGTAGCTTGAAACTGTAGTTGTCTAATGAGTATTTTATAATACATCCAGGATCCCAAATTACTGGCAGCTTTACAGGAAAGTCGAAAACGGCAAGCCCCTTATGCTGGTGCTTTCCTCCTTAAGGATGAGCCAGAGGCTGATCCTAGTGTGGCATCTGGCTCGGAAACAGAAAAAAATGTATATGATTTGAAAGGAAAAGAGTTGTTTAATCGTCTTCACGAAGTTGGTACTCTTGCTCAGGTATGTAAATTCACTTGCAACTAATTAGTCACTTTATTTCAATGGCTAACTTGTATTGCTTTAGAAAGCACCTCACTCTCTGTTGCTATTCCCTTATTCAATACCAGATTTCAAGTATTGCAGGGGATCAGGTAATCCTCATTGGTCATAGGCGTCTACGTATAACAGAGATGGTGAGTGATGTGAAGATCTATACAAAGCTTTGGGTTTGATTATATCAATTTTTTGTCATCCTCTTCATATATGTTCATTTACAAGGCTTCCATTTTTCTGATTATCTCTTAGCACTGAAAAACTCATGTCTTTTCTATAGGTTAGTGAAGACCCACTCACTGTAAAAGTCGATCATCTCAAGGCATGCTATCTATTCCTATTGTTTCCTCTGTTCTACATTTTAAGTCGACTGAAGATTTTCTTCTGCATCTATTATTCTTTCAATCACATTTTTTTATAATTCATATCTTTTATTGGGATGTTCTTGTTACTGCAGGATAAGCCTTATGACAAAGATGATGATATTATAAAGGCTACATCATTTGAGGTTATATCAACCCTAAAGGATGTTCTTAAAACAAGTTCCCTTTGGAGAGATCATGTTCAGACTTACACTAAGGTTTGAACCTCTGTATGACTGTGTTGGGGTCTTTTTTTTTTTTTTTTGGGAGGGGGGTGTCTTGTCCTTTGTTTTGTGCTTAAAACTAATGACCTTTGAGTTTGACTGACTTATCACATATAACCAAGATTCCTAATAAATACCTTAAGATCTTTTAGATTGCAATATACAATACTGTTTGACTGGCTGCTAATACTAATTAGTGTTTATTATCTTCTGTATCAATTCCTTTCTGTCTGCATAGAACTTGTACACGTGGACTTTTACTGGGCTATCTGCAATGCATCACAACTTCTTAAATTCTTACCATTTGATGTACTGATCTTTTAGTGGTATTACAACAAAGTATTGGATGAACTGGTTTTATATTACTTCTGCCATGCTAATGGTCCTAAAGTTCTTACTTAGGTCAAACATTTCCATTATATTGTCATGTGGCCTGCTCATTTCTCGAAAACAGTTAATGTCAATCTTTCTGATAATTTTTCTGCCTGTGGAATCGTAGAGGAAGGAGGGAAAATAGAAGGTTTAATGATAAATGGAAAAAGCTAGGTAAAGAATGGGTACGTGATTTCATTCACTTTTTAATCATGATTCTTGCAAATAACAAACCTTTAGATATCTGGATAACAACTAACATTAGGTTTGTGAGATTTTAGGCTGTTCTTTGGAGAAGCTTCTTGCAGATTTCCCATAGAATAACTCCCATTTGGTTTTTTTATGCCTAGGGTTTCTTCTACTCAACATGTTACCCTCTTCATCCTTCTGATTTGTTCTCTAGAATATTATAAATGTTGGTGCAAGGCCATTATTTATTAATTTCATATTCAATTACTGTGCTCGCCTATTCTTTTGGGGTCCTTCAGTAAGAAGGCCTACTGTGAAGTAGGGAATGCTTCATGACCCTCTAAATATTGGTATTAAGCTCATGTCAAACATTCATTCTTGTTAAATTTTTGGGTATTTATATTAAACACTATCATAATCTAATTAATTCTTTGTATTTAGGATATCTTAAATAATAATTAAAAAAGAAACAATATTAAAGCTATATATTAAACTTTACCTCTATGATACCTTGGCCTATGGCCTTAAGCGTGCTTCATTCCAGTGCTTTGTCTATGTTAGTTACCCTTCTTCCATAGTCCACAAAAAAAAAAATCTTTCTTTCCCTCTGTTTCTGTCTCATCTAATAGGAGTACTTACTTTGAATACTAGTGGTAGTTTGCAGCACAAGATGATTAATGGTTATGAATATGGATGTTAATTCCGTATTGTACTATGCCTGTATTTCCTATTTGCTTTTATGTTTCATAAGTATCATATGGTACTGTAGACCCAAAGGTGTGATATTTTTTACGAACTTTTCATGAGCTAAAGGGTTAGTCGACAATATAACATGTTGGTGATATGAACTCGTTTGTCTTTAATATGGATGTGATGATTGTGAATGTCAGTCTCTGAAATTTGGATATCTCATCTGATATTTGGGTCTGTGTGTTTCCTCATATATGTATAGATAACCATTCCTCATAAATACTAATTATTTATCGTTTAACAGCATACAAGTTGTGGGATAACTTAATTAACAATATATAAGCACTATCTAGATCATAATTTCTAACACATTTATCATTTCAACATTAATAAGTTTCTCTATCCTAGTTTTTATTGCTTTAAACATGTAAGACAATGAATGGTGTAGCTAAAAGTATGTTATTTTGCATTTTGACACAGTTGATCACAATTGAGTAGAGGCTGTATAATTTAGTACATTTCTTATTATGTTCTCTTGACTCTGTTTTTCTTAAATTCTGCAGCATATAGGTGATTTCACTTTACCAAGGCTTGCAGATTTTGGAGCTGCAATATCTGGGGCGAACAAATTGCAATGCCAGCAAGTGCTTGAAGAGCTAGATGTGAGTAAATTTGGTAGCTGACATTGAGAAACTCTGACTTGAGGCAGTGCAGACTACATTTTCCATGTTTGCAAAGCTGTGATAAGTTTTCATTTCTTGGGCTAGATTTGCTGAGATATTTGATGTTCTTTTAGTATTTAACATCTAAAGCAATGCAGATCTGGAACACATTTTACAATTTTTACATGTGGAGTTGCATGTGTTGTTTTCTTTCATAGGTGTATAAACGATTAAAACTTACTTTGGAAATGGTAAAGAAAGAGATGGAAATCAGCAAGATTCAGGTAATAATTCCTTTTACTTTTTTGTGTATTGAACTTAATTTTTCATCATATGTAAGCATGTGTCAATTCTTAACAGGAATCAATTGCGAAAGCAATTGAAGAAAAGATAAGTGGTGAGCAGCGCCGTTACTTGTTAAATGAGCAGCTTAAGGCCATAAAGAAGGTACGAAGCCCTCTGTCTCTCTGTCTCTCCGTGTGTACATGTGTTTGTGTTTGTGTTTGTGTTTGTGTTTGTGTTTGTGTTTGTTTAAATGAATAAATAAATTCTTTTTCAGAACTTGCTGTGAATACTGCTCTCAGAACTGAGCCACATGACTCAGTTACATCAGTCTGCCTCAAATCCTAGACAATTGTGTATTTCTCTCAGAACTACAAAATTTTCTAGATCATAGAGTCTACTCCTCACATCTTTGATATAGCTCCTATGATATAATTTTCTGGGTTGCCTCTCCCACAGGATACTGTTTGAATTCTTTCTTTCTATACATGGTGTAATCTCTGCAATTGAGCTTAATCTTAACAAAAGATAAGCTCTTGACTTTCACTAATTCACATAGCTATGCTCTATGCACCATACTTTCTAGAATAGATTTCTCTGAATTCTCTGTGAAGAACTAGAGCTCATGAGTTTCTTCATAACCAAGCAACAGATACATTGGCTACTGCCGATAGTCTCTGAATTCAGTAGTCTATCTCTTGCAGTCAATTTGTTTCTAGGAAGTCTCAGATTTCAGAATAATTGTGAGGTTCCTTTGGAAGATAAAGTATGATGGCTATATCTTTATCATTATCCTTTATTGTAACCTGTATTTTATAAGGTTTAGGGGTCAACCAAAGCCTCCTATCTTTGGTGGAAATATTAGTGCAATTATATGGGTTACATGAGATTATTTTGCTCAAAGCTCTCCTCTTCTTAGGTGCTTGTAAAAGAAGTTGCTTTGATTTAATATTTTTCCTATTGCAGGAACTGGGATTGGAGACCGATGACAAAACAGCTCTTACTGGTTGGTTCTGATCTATACTATCTGTTTTTAGTAGAAGATGGTAGATTTATTTTCTTTTCATAACCCATTTCCTGCCCAAAGGCCTGACGTAGTTTGCTTGCGACTTATAACTGAGGGATTGAAGTCTATGACTATTAAATTACTAAAAAATCTTGACCTATATCTATATTATTATATATTGCTTTGGAGCCCTTTGGTATCTTGGTCTGAAAAAAACCACCTCATAAAAAAATGTGGAAGTGGGATGGATATTTCCAAATTTTAAGGGATAGTGGGATGGACATGCTTTTACAGGTTTTGATATATGTGTATGACGATATAATGACCTTATAAAAAAAAATTAAATTAAAATGTAAAAAAGAGTGAATTTTCATGCATGTTATTGCATGTCAAGACACCAGTGATTAATTATCTCTTTCCCTCTTTCTTTTTTTTTAATTTCTGGACCTTTTTTTTTTCTTTCTTTGATAGAGCTGGACCGCTAATTTTTGAATGTTTTGATTGCATACTGAGTATAGGGATGTTCTGACTTTATATTTTACACTTCCTGTCTTTGTATTCTGGATGGTGCCTTCTTGTCACCATACCTAATTTGAGTTGCAATTTAGTTTCCAGCCTTTATACGTTGGATGGGGTGTACTTTCTAATTAATTTCATTGCCACTGTTGCCTCCTTACTTTTTATTTAATGTATTACAGGAAAATTCAGGGAAAGGATTGAACCAAAGAGAGAAAAATGCCCGCCTCATGTTTTACAAGTTATAGATGAAGAGCTAACAAAACTACAGCTGTTAGAGGCTAGTTCAAGTGAATTCAGTGTAACCCGTAACTACTTGGACTGGTTGACTGCATTGCCTTGGGGAGAATACAGGTTTGTGTACATTGAACTCAGTTCCCATTACTGATGCTGGGGTATATTTAATCATGTTAAGATTTAAATGGATGCTTATGTACGTCCGACCTCTATTGTCATGCATGTGGGACAGAAGTGTTTGATAGCCCATTGATTAAGGACAGTTACAAAACAGGGTTTTAGGATTGACTCTTAGGAGGTGACAACTAATTTTCATAAACTTAGTTTTCAAGTATTTGGGAAGGTTATGTGCCTTCGTATTTTTACTTACAAACTACTGTTAATTTATGGATTTCAATCTGTTAATTTGCAAATCAAGTGATGAGAACTTCGATGTAATTCGGGCACAAAAGATTCTTGATGAAGACCATTATGGATTATCTGACGTGAAGGAAAGGATATTGGAATTCATAGCTGTTGGGAAACTAAGAGGGACTTCACAAGGTAAATCATTGTTTGTTTTCATAATATATATGGTTACTGGACCCAAATTTGGGTCTGGCTTGAAGGCCCAAAATAAAAATTTGAAATAATTCTAATTTGAATCAAAATTAAAAAACAATTGAGAACTTTTTTACATAAAAACATTTTTTTTTAAATAAAATACACTGTAGGAAACTAAACATGTTAAATAATCAGGTTGGGCCAGGTAGGTTTGAGCCTGGGCCCGAAGGAAATTCCTCTCAAAACATGGTGACATGCTTTCAAGTCTCAATTAGTGGAGTTAGATCACTATATATCTTGATGCTTGATACTTATGGCAGAAATTGTTGGTCCACCTGCTGTGGAGTAGGATATTAAGTTTTTTACTGATAAAATAATTCTTTTGTACTTACAAAGAAAAAATATATTATTAATCTAAAACTTGAGTCTTCTGACTTACTCCATTGTATGTCTATTGTGTTGTTAAATGTTTTAACTTCTAAGATGTTGGTTGTTGCTTTCATATAGTGCTTTTTTATTTTAAAAGCATGTGGTGCTGAATTGCTGATCACCTTTGCAAGTTTGAAAAGAGCAGGGCTTGGTTTCTGATCTTTCTTATGTATGCAGGGAAAATTGTCTGTCTTTCTGGTCCACCAGGAGTGGGTAAAACAAGCATTGGCCGTTCAATTGCACGTGCCTTGAATCGTAAGTTCTTCCGATTCTCTGTAGGAGGATTAGCTGATGTGGCTGAAATCAAGGTAGCTAAAGTCTCTTTGTAGTCCTTGACAAGATTAAATTAAATAACAGTTTTATAATAACACATGTCAGTGTTCTTTCTCATTAATTATTTTATCCTACAGGGCCATCGTCGAACCTATATTGGTGCTATGCCAGGCAAGATGGTGCAGTGCCTTAAGAATGTGGGAACAGCCAATCCTCTTGTTTTGATTGATGAGATTGACAAAGTAATGCTTTGCTATCTGGCTCAATTTATTCGCAGCTGCATAATTTCATTTTCTATTTTTGTTTAGTTTACTAGTTGTTTTACTCTCCATTAGGATGTGCTTGGCTTTGGCCCTAATAAATCATTAATTAATTTTTTATCTATGGTTTCTAAAAACAATGGATGATTTTAGTGTTTATATTTGTTTATTTGATTGGCAGTTGGGCAGGGGACATGCTGGTGATCCAGCAAGTGCATTGTTGGAGCTTCTGGATCCAGAGCAGAATGCTAATTTTCTAGATCACTATCTTGATGTTCCAATTGATTTATCAAAGGTTAGTATTTTGATAATTTGGAGACTGAGGTTATAGACCAGTCATTTGTGCATGGTTGCATATCCATTTACATGTTAAAGGGACTCAGGCATTGATCCCTAATGTTGTAATTTTTTTGGGGGGGTTGTTATGGGTACAAACTTAGTGTTGTGCTCTTATGTGTCTATGGCTAATTCTTTGGATTTTGAGACACATCTGAAAGTGCACAATTTTTATTCAGTACCCTGCAGAAAGAAAAGTGGGCATTTTGTGAATGTTTTGACCATGATGACTCAGGCATTGGAAATCTTACTGCAGGTTCTCTTTGTTTGTACTGCGAATGTAGTGGAAATGATACCCAATCCTTTGTTGGATAGAATGGAGGTTATTGCTATTGCTGGGTATATTACTGATGAGAAAATGCACATAGCAAGAGATTATCTGGAGAAGGCTACACGTGAAGCGTGTGGAATAAAACCTGAGCAAGTATATATCTTCTCCATCCATTCTGTGATCCCCTTCCCTGAGAAGAAAGAGATATTTGAAGTTTTAAGATAGTCATTGCAAGCATAATGATCCCAGTTTTTTTCCCCCATTTATTTTCTCGTTCTAATTAACTGAGCATTAACTGCGAAAACAAATTTTGTTTTAGGTGGAAGTGACTGATACTGCTCTTCTTGCCCTGATAGAAAATTATTGCCGAGAAGCAGGGGTCAGGAATCTCCAAAAGCATATTGAGAAAATTTACCGAAAGGTCTGTTTAAGTATTCATTTTTAGGTCAATATTGTCAAACTTGTAGATAGTACAAAATGATTATCGTGTGTATGGTTGCATACTAGCTTTGTTCTTCTGAATTTCTCTTCTTTTTTTTGGAGGGGGGCTGCTTTAATACCTGACTATTTCTTAATATTAAATTTCGTAAATGGTTTAGTTACCTGTAGCGTAATATGTTCTGTTATGGCATGGCAGATAGCACTACAACTTGTGAGGCAAGGAGCAACAACTGAACCTGCTGTTGCTAGTATTCAGGATATTGAACCCCAAGAAGCCAAAGTACATATTGACAAATTGAGTCAAAATACAGCTGGAACGAAAAAATCTGAGTTAGAAGAGAATTCTGGTCCTGAGCAAATGAGTGAAACCTATATAGAAGTTGACAAGGAGCAAACAGAACTACGAGCTGATCCCTCTGAATCCTCTGCCAATCAATCTATAGACGTAGAGGTATAGTACAATCATACAATGATCTCTTTTTGGTTACTATGTCTGTTATAGTACTTGCAGTACCGTGTAAATGCATTTTTGTGTGTTTAAATTCTTTAATTAGTGCACAGCTTTGTGGTCTGATATGATGGTTATCCTGGATTCCTTGCAAAAGATTTTAGTCCAAAATCTGAGCAAATTTCTTTTGTAGTCCAACAGTCACTGATTCACACATTTGAATTTCATGGGTCTTATCTTTGGCAGGACAAAAAGGAAAGTGAGGAAGATAAAGAAAGTGAATCAACAAAGACAATTCAGAAAGTATTGGTTGATAAATCCAATTTAACTGATTTTGTTGGCAAACCTGTCTTCCATGCTGAGCGCATATATGATCAGACTCCTATAGGGGTTGTCATGGGTCTTGCCTGGACTGCAATGGGTGGTTCCACACTGTATATAGAGACCACTTTCATTGAGGAAGGGGAGGGAAAAGGAGCGCTACATCTCACTGGTCAATTAGGAGATGTCATGAAAGAAAGTGCTCAAATTGCTCACACAGTTGCCAGAGCAATATTACTGGAGAAAAAACCAGAAAACTCTTTCTTTGCAAATTCGAAGCTTCATCTCCATGTTCCTGCTGGGGCTACCCCAAAGGATGGACCTAGTGCTGGTTGTACAATGATCACTTCACTGCTATCCCTTGCCATGAAGAAGCCTGTGAGGAAGGATCTAGCAATGACTGGGGAAGTGACACTTACTGGGAAGATTCTTCCAATTGGTGGGGTATGTCGAGGAAAATTATCTATTGCAATATTCTTGTCCTTTATCTTTATTTGCAGGATCTTTCTGGTGCATGTTTTAGCTGTCACTAGCTTTCAAGATACAGAAATTGTCTTTCTTAAGACTTATCTTTATTTTGGCCACCCTATACAAAGTTTCCAAGATCTATTGACCAATTAAACTGGATATTTTATAAATGTAAAATAAAGTCCCCTGCACGACAGATTCTTGTTCACATGCTCTTCCCGCTCCATAGTTTGCAATGTTAACATTTTCTTTCATGTTTTTTGCATCTGAAACTTATAAACACGCATTCTGTGAAATATTCAGGTTAAGGAGAAAACCATAGCAGCAAGGAGGAGTGATGTTAAGACCGTTGTTTTCCCTTCAGCTAATCGGAGGGATTTTGATGAGTTGGCACCTAATGTGAAAGAAGGCCTTGATGTTCATTTTGTTGATGACTACATGCAGATATTTGATTTGGCTTTCGGTGATGACCAGAATTAGAATATGAAGGTACTCACACCTTTAGGTTCTTTGAGATGAAACACGATTCTTTATTGAGCTGGGAAGTCAGCCTGATTTTTGTACTATATTGATCTTCTATAGATATGGTTCTGGGATTTTTCTCATCTTCCGAGCACAGTACAAAGCATCATTTTTTTAATTGATGTATCCAATTGTAACAAGAATGTATTTATTTGAGGATATAGGGCAATAGCTGCTGCTTTCTTTTTCCTTTTTTTTTTGGTGGAAGCTGTTGCTTTCTTTTTGTCTTCGGAGGAGTGTTTTTGTTTAAAGAAAAATGTTTGAGGGAAAATTATTTAGGTGGCCGGATTTCCTATATAGTACTTCATGGGCAGCAAATTCTTATTTGGTGCCTTTATTATGCGTTTTTTTTTTCTTTTATAAAAAAAATAGTTATTTAGTTATACAAAATGGTTATTATGTTATAATTATAAGATAATAATTATTTTTCATAATTGAATAATGTTTATATTATAATTATTATTTTCTATAATTGAATAAATTTTTTATAAAAGGATGAAACAAAAAGACATGAACACTAACAGGCACAAAATAGGAACGGGTGTGTATAGGGTATGACTGGGGATCACGTGCTATGGGCTTTTTAACTACGTGGGTTGTAGATCGGATCATTCAGTATGTATTGGATGATTATGACCACTTCAAAAAAAAAATTTTTAAATAGGTGCTTCGTAATACATGTTAAAAAAAATTGCAATTAAATCATAATTTT
>JASKGM010022772.1:5339-15697 GCA_034509205.1 Ceratonia siliqua | reverse complement strand
AGGGATTTTTTGTAGATTGGGTAAGATGGACCAAACTTTGCACAGCAAAGAAATCTGGTAGATTAGGTATTAGAGATATGCATGAAAGTTAATAAAGTACAAAGAAAGTGAGTGAATTGGTATATTAAAATTTTAATCCTATAATTTCAATATGAGTTTCTCAAATAGTAATGAGGATATTGTTTAGAATTTTTCTATTATGGGCTACTACTAATTGGAAGTTTTGTATTTTTATAAAACTAGCTGATTATGAATCCATTGAGAGATGGATAAAGTCCATGTTGTGATCACTGTTGTTTCTGGACTTTGTATCCCCTGTTGTATTGATGTATTTGATGGTTTAGTGTAAGCCCAATCATATAAGCACATAATGAGAGGGCCTATTAAGGTTATTTTATTTTTAAAAAGCTAGGTCTACTCTCAACTCCTAACTTAACAAGAGAGATAACTAATTTATAATATTTGACTTACCCCCATTGACAAATGCATTTTTATCTGCATTTGGAGATGAAGATCTTGTATATCTATATCATTTTGAATCAGTGAACATGTTGAAGACAGGTATGGTCCTGAACTAATTCTATAAACGGTATTCTAAATTCATACAAGATATAAATTTTGCTTACATGTGGTATCAGAGCTTACTTGTATGGATTTAGGATCCTAACTATGTTAAATCATAATTATGTGTTTGTATCTTAGCTTTTTTATACCCATTTTCTTGTCTTGTTCTTTTTTTTTAATTAAATATTATTATGAATTATTTTCTAGAATATTCAAAAATAAAATAAGGGAATTTTGGATTGTTCTCTTTAAGGAAAATGAGCTTTTTGGATTGAATATTTTATAATAATTTTGGAAAATTATTATATGCTTTTGACTCTATTGATGTTTGCTTTTGTTTGATCATGATCTTGTGATAATTTTGTGCCTAAAAATTGCTCAAATTTGGAAGCCTTTTCAAGAACCTTAACCCTTTCTAAAGTTGTGACTTTTTAGCAATTTTAATATTGAAAAGTTGTTTCATCTATTTTTTGTGAGGTTTTACTTCGAATATGAATTTTAGAAGATATGAAATTTATTTTAAAGAAAAACTGCACAAAGTGCGCATTTTGGGAGCTCAAATTGACTACCAATGACTGGTGAGTTGTTTGACCCGCTAGAAGGGAGAAAAAAGCTTAGCTCATGAGATGCACGCACCAGAGGGAGAGTAAGTGTGTGGATCCCACATGCTAGAAAGAAATACAAGAGGGACATGTGAGGCACATGAGCTCCGCGTGCCTGCTAGTTTCAAGGCCTCTTTTTGGGGGCATTTTGTCCTCTATGTTTGTGCTCAATATGATGATATTCAAATTTTTATGTATTATTTCCGATGCTAGAAATAATTTTTAACAAATTTGTTGGAGGTAACCGTGGAGTGGACTACACCACCATATGGACCTGTGACTTGGCCAAAGCTCATTAGGGCCTAGTTGCATCGCATTTTAACACAAGGGTCCCCAAACCTTAGAAAAATGCACCAATTGTGTTTAGCCCATCCTTGTAACCATCTATTGGTTCTACTATTTTAGATGTGGTTTATACAGATTTTGTTTAAATCCTAATAGACAGTATGCCTCTTTACTACTTGAAACTGGTATGTCTAAGAGAACCATAGTTGATGAGAAATATTTCAAATTAGCATATAAGATTGAGACACATTTCTAGGGGAAGGTACAGAGGCTGACTAATGACAATATAATTCATTCCTTAGATTTTGATGACATGGAAACATGTGTGGTTGCATTAAGAGAAAATTAACTAACTCTAACAAGCGATGTGCGACTCGAAACTCTGACCTTTTGGAAATTATTCTCATTGATACTAGTGGGCCTAATTCTTTTACTATTTGTGGTGGAAAATATTTTCATCACATTTATTGATGATTATTCATGATATGGCTATCTTTGTTTGATAAAGGAAAAATCTAATGCTATTGAAAAATTTAAAATTTTCAAAATTAAAGTTGAAAAATAATTGGGAAATGTCATCAAAATTGTGAAATTTACTGGAGTGGTGAGTATTATGGTATATGCGATGTGTCTGGGCAATGCATGGGACCATTTTCCAAGTATCTGCAAGATTTTTGGATTGTTCTCCAATATACCATGCCAGGAAGTCCTGAACATACTGGTATAGCCGAAAGGCAAAACTGCACTATTAAAGATATGATGAGGAGTATGATTAGTAAAACTAATTTGCCATGTTATCTTTGAGGAGAAGCCTTTAAAACAGTTTTATACACCCTTAACGGAGTTCCCAGCAAATATGTTCCTAAAACACCTTTTGAGTTATGGACCGGTACAAAGCCCAGTTTGAGTCACCTTAGAGTTTTGGGTTGCCTGCATAGGTAAGGATCTATAATCCTTCAGAGAAAAAGGCTAACCCTATATATCTTAGATGCTATTTCATTGGATATCCAGACCATCGAAAAAAATATAAGTTTGATCATCATGAGAGACGCACCAAAATTGTTGAGTCTATAACTACGAAATTCCTTGAGTTTGATGTTACTGAATCAGAGACTAGGTAGGTTGCAGTTGAAAATAGTGATACATGAGTTGTTCTTTTCCTCTACCTATATTTGAGAGCTTGGCACCTATAACTATACAAAAAATGTTAATGAGCTTCATGTTGATGATCCTCTGATGGTTGAGTCCACTGAAAATCTTCAACTAGTTGAGCCTACTGAAAATCTTCAACTAGTTGACCTTGCTGGAGTAACACCTTTAAGGAGGTCGAAAAGATAGAGGAAGCCTGCAATTCCTTATTATTATGCGATGAGTTTCTTTGGAAAACATGACTATCACATAGGACATGTGGTTGATCCTGTGACGTATAGTGAAGCTATAACTTGTGCTAAGTCTGATATGTAGAGAGATGTTATGAGGAAGAAATGTAGTCGATGGCTAAAAATAAAGTTTGAGATCTTGTTGAACTTCCTAGAAATTGTAGACCCATTGGCTGCAAGTAGGTATATAAGACCAAGAAAGATTCCAAACGAAGAAATAAGTGTTTTAAAGCTATATTGGTAGGAAATGGTTTTACTCAAAAATATGTATCGATTACTCTGAGACCTTCTCTCCCGTCCCTTTTAAGGATTCCTTTAGAATCACTATGACCTTAGTGGCTTATTTTCATTTATAACTACATAAGATGGATGTCAAAATCACTTTTCTAAATGAAAATTTAAATGAGGTAGCTTACATGAAATAACCTGAGGATTTTAAGGAAAGTGGGTGTGAGCATTAGTGTGTAGATTAAAAAGATCCATCTATGGTTTAAAACAGGCCTCCTGCCAGTGGTACCTAAAATTTGTTAAAGTTGTGACTTTTTTAGGCTTCACTAAGAACAAAGTTGATCAATACATACATCATTATATAAAATAGCCCAACTGGGAAAATGTTAGAATTTTTTTATTGTGGGCTGCCACTAATTGGAGGATTTATGCTTTTATAAAACTGTCTAATTATGGATCAAGTGAGAGATGATTAAAGTTCATGTTGTGATTACTGTTATTTTTGGACTTTGTATCCCTTGGTGTTACTAATGTGTTTGGCAGCTTAGTGTAGGCCCAATCTTATAGGCCCATAATAAGAATGCCTATTAGGGTTATTTTATTTTTAAAATGCTAAGTCATGTCTCCACTCCTAACCTGACAAGAGAGATAACTAATCTCTGATATCTGGCTTACCCCATTGACGGCCGCTTTTCTATAAGGAGTTGGAGAGGAAGACCTTGCATGTCTAGATCATCCTGAATTAGTAAACATGTCAAACACATGTACACTCTTGAACTAATTCTATAAACGATGTTCTAAATTCATATAAGATATAAGTTTTGCTTAAAAATAGAACAGATAAGTCTCAATTAAAATATTGAAGTGCTTAAAAATAGTTCACTAAAAGTTTTTAGTGTCCTGAAATATTTTCAGGGTCCTGAAACATTTTAGTATCCTAAAATATTTTCAATGATATTTTCAAAACAGTTCATATTTGAAAATCAGTTTTAAACCAGTATCAATAAAGAAAGAAGATGAGAAAAATGAATACACAGAAATTTATACTAGTTCAACCCTTAATGAATGAGCCTACATCCAATCCCCTTAACTTTGAAGGAATTTTTCAACTAACAACAACAAGTTTACAGCTACTTTTCCTTGCTTACTAACAACAAGTAGTTTTCCTTGCTCACCACAAACAAGTTGGCTTTTCTCACAACCCCAACAATGGTTACAAGTGGTTTCTCACCGTCACCACTAACACAATCTCAGAATGGGTTGAAGATGAAGGGTTTTTCCTCTCTAAAAGAGCATATACAAACAAATAGGTACACTTTGATTTTCTTTTGCACAGTAGCTCTCCGATAGCAAAGTTGAAAATCAGATGAACAAAGAACTAAAAGAGTATAAGCTCACAAGATCAAGTTTTCCTTCTCAGGCTCTTCGATGCTTTCAACACCTTCAAGTTCTCTTTTTAAAATTCTTCTTTCAGAAAGAGCCATTGGAGATGGGTTGAATCTTTTCAGATCATAACGTCTTGCTCAACTATATTAAGTAGGCTTCTTCAAGTGTTTTTCTTCTTTTGCCCATAGTTCTTCCTTCTAATTACATAAGTGACATTGTTGAGTTTTCAACACTTTGTACATTTACTTGTATACCCTTTCTCCTTTCTTTTGTTATTTGTTTTCTCTTTTTCATGTAATGAGTGCAGACTTGCTTCTTTATTTTCTTTTTGTTTCCCATTTCCCATAATTTGATTTTTCATTTAAAGAAAAGCAAGCTGCCACTTCTTTTGTCTTTATCTCATGTGTGCTTCAAGCTATCAAAATGGGTTGGACGAGCCCAGTCCGCCATTTTGGGTGGGTTGGGTTAAAGGTTTTTTAGCTCGCCATTTTCACGAACCAAGGCAAACTAGCCTGCCTTTTTTTTTTTTACACTTACACATTAATTTTTTTTTTCTTAAACCAAAGGTCCAAAACTAATCCATTTTCAAAATACCATTTTACAATTTCCCATCATCTCTCTCTCTTCTTTACCCATTTCTAGTATACAACTCTGAGGTAAATAAGATCAACTGAGACGAGAATCATATTTACCTTAGAGGTACAGAAATACAAAGGTACCTCTACTCTTATTTTGTATATTGTTATAATAAATCCTACAAAGAAGAAATAATATCATTTGATATTACATTTTACTTGCTTTATCAATACCATTTTATTAAAATTAAAATTTATTCTAACAGGACAAAATAAAAGTGTAATAGTTTTATTGCACATATTTAGGCCTAATGGTCTAACTTTATTTTAGATAAAAGCAAGTTTAAGTTTTGAATAATTTTTTTTAAAATTATATTAATCATCAAATCATGATAAACTCTATTCAAAGTTAAAAAAATATTACGACATAACAATTAACATTTAATTATATTTTTTATTTTAAAATTAAAAAAATAATTTTAAAACTTTCAAGTAATTCTCTCACTTACTTTATAAATATTTACTAGTAATTTTTATTATAAAAATAAATAATTGTCTAACTTATAAATAATAGTTATATTACACATATTTAGGCCTAATGGTCTAACTTTATTTTAGATAAAAACAAGTTTAAGTTTTGAATAATTTTTTTTTAAATTATATTAATCATCAAATCATGATAAACTCTATTCAAAGTTAAAAAATATTACGACATAACAATTAACATTTAATTATATTTTTTATTTTAAAATTAAAAAAATAATTTTAAAACTTTCAAGTAATTCTCTCACTTACTTTATAAATATTTGCTAGTAATTTTTATTATAAAAATAAATAATATCTCACCATTTCATTATTTCTTAAAATTTAAAAATATATTTATTACTTTCACACTTTTATAAGATGGTTTTATTAAACAAAGATATCAAATAGTTTCAAACTCATATATAATAATATAAATGAGAGTTTTACTTTTTTTTAATTTATTTTATTTTTCATGTATTTTAATATTCATTTTAATAATTAATTAATTAAAATTAAAAAAATTAACGTTAAAATCTCAAAATATCTCTATAGGAATTAATATATATTAAAAAAAATTTTGGTAGGTTAGCAGGGGCACCCTAAGGACAGGTTGAGGCGAGCCGACTCGCCTTAACATATTAGTGCTTTTCTATTTTGAATTACCTTTATTATTTTCACAAATTTCTATTTTTAGAATAGCAAATAATTAGTGTAATAATTTTTCTTTGACTTCATTTGAATATCTTAAGAATTTATTACTTTATTACTAGAAGGACTTCATTTGAATAATGAGTGAATTTATTACTAGAAGGAAAAAGAGTAGTCTTGGCAGGCTCAAGATGGTTAGTGACTCGTTTCTCTACTCTGTGTTTTGGGTTCAGCCTAGTTGCCATAACACCAAATTTTTCTCTAGAAGGCCCTAAGCAACAATCTCACAAAATCTTCAGAATAGGAGAAAGGGTTCATCGACATATGAGAGAATATTTGTTTCTATTTCTCATTGAATAACTGAATATTTTACAAAAGAGAGTTTTGTCTATTTCTATAACTTATAGAAAATAACTTTACGAAGTGGGGACCACTACAACTACAAGGGCCAATGGCTGTAACCCAAGTAAGAATAAGAATAATGAATAAAAGTCAACACTCCCTCTCAAATTGGTGAACATATGTTACTCATGTCCAATTTATCAAAACAGTTATTAAAAGCTTGCCTTGACACAACTTTAGTTAGAACATCTGCAAGTTGATCTTGAGACTTAACATAAGAAACTTCCAATTTCTCCTTGATAAAGTGCCCGTCAACCTCAACATGTTTGGTTCTATCATGTTGAACAAGGTTATGAGTAATATCACACCCTGCTTTGTTGTCACAAATTGGCTTTATAGGACTGGGTTGCTCAATATGTAACTTCTACAAGAGATTTCTAATTCATAATAATTCACATATAGCTTTAATCATTCCCTTGTATTTGGCCTCCACACTGGATCTAGCTACTACTTCTTATTTCTTACTTTGACAACTAACAAGGTTGCCACCTATAAATGTGAAGTATCCAAAAGTAGATCGTCTGTCTTCAATAGATCTATCCTAATCAGCATATGTGTACCCTTCGATGTTCAAGTTGTCTTCTTTTGTAAACAGGATCCCTTTTCTGGGAGATGACTTCAAATAGTGTAAGATGCAGATGACAACATTCATATCTTCTTCACCTGGAGAATGCATGTACTGACTAACAATAATAAAAGCATATGCTAAATCAGGCCTAGTAAGTGCAAGATACATTAACCTACCAATTAGTCTCTGATAGCATTCTTTGTTTGATGGGATTTGATTTAAGTGCATACTTAATTTTAAATTTTCTTCCATAGGAGTTTTAGTTGGACTACAAGTCATCATCTCAGTTTCCTACAATAAGTTTAAGCTGTATTTCTGTTGAGACAAAAAATCCCTTGCTTGGACCGTGACACCTCAATCCCAAGGAAGTACTTCAATGGACCAAGGTCTTTCATTTCAAACTCTTAGGCCAGATGATCCCGTAAGGTTTTTCTTTCCTTAGGGTCATCACCAGTAACTATCATATCATCTACATACACGATGAGAGTTGTAAGTATTCCTCTAGCATATTTCAAGAATAGGGTACAATTAAAATTACTTTGATCGTATCCAATAGACTTCATGAAGCTTGTGAATCTTCCAAACAATGCCCTAAGAGACTATTTCAAGCCATATAGTGATTTTCTCAACTTACATACATGTTTACTTCCTTTTGTCTGTATATTGCATCCAGGAGGCAAGTTCATATATACTTCTTCTTGAAGATCATCATGTAAAAAAGCATTATTAATATCAAAATGATGTAAGGGCCAGTCAAGGTTAACTACCAAAGATAAAAGAATGCGAACAGTGTTAATTTTGGCAACTGGAGCAAAAGTTTCCATATTGTTAATTCCATATGTTTAAGTGTATCCCGTAGCAATAAGTCTTGCTTTGAATCTTTCATGGTTCTTTCAACTTAATTTTTGATAGTGAAGACCTATCTACAGCCAACAGAGTATTTCCTTCAAGCAAATCCACAACTTCCCACGTTGAGTTCCTTTGGTGAGTTTTCATTTCTTCATTCATTGCCTCTCACCATCTGAGATCTTTCAAGGCCTCCTAGAATAATAGATAATTGATTCACAAATGATTTATTTCCCTTTGATAATTTTTGGTAAAACACATATTTACTTATGGAATATTTAGCTTTGGATGTAAGATCAGCCTCATAAATAACTTTAGGTATGCCTCTTGTTGTCTTATGGGGTAGCATTTTAGGATGAGGATAAGAGTTTACCTATTGCTCAGGTAGAGGATCGACTTAGGAGGATAAATGATCAACTTGATCAACTGGTACATCATAGACAGGGGAATCTTAAGGATTTTCATTTTCCATACCATGACCATGATTACAATTCACTGTCGGAATAAACATCCTTGTTTAAACATTCACCACTTAAAGCCAATTTTTCACCACTTATATTTTCCAAATGGTCTAAAGGGTGATTCAAAGTCTGCAATTCAAACATATTGTCCATCTGAACTGGAGACTCAGGTGCAGGGTAATACATATCATTCTCATGAAATACTACATCAAGGGTAACGTACAATCTGTGGGATAGGGGATGGTAACACCTATAATCTTTTTGATGGGTGGCATAACCAACACAAACACACTTAAGGACTCGAATCTCTAGCTTATCTCTCAATGGTTTATGAATATGCACAAAAACAACACATCCAAACACTTTAGGTAATAAGTTTGGTACAGAATGAGATTTACAACCTTATAAAGAACATCAAAATGAGTGCGAAAGTGTAGTGAATTGGAAAGAGTGTGGTTGATGAGGTAAGTTGTAGTGGTAATAGCTTCACCCCAGTACCTTGTGGGCATGTAAGCTCCAAATAAGGAAGCTCATACAACTTCAAGGAGTTGAAGAGTCATATGCTCAGTAACCCCATTTTGTTGAGGGGGGTAAAGGCAAGTAGTTTGGTGATCAATGCTATGTAAGTCAAGATACTGGTTCAGATCTTGATTAACAAACTCTTCATGCATATCAGTTCTAAGAACTTATATGCTAGTTTGATATTGGGTGGCAATCATCTTATGAAATTTTTGAAACGGTAAACTAACTTCATTCTTACATTTCATTAAACAAACCCAGGTCATTTGAGTGTGATCGTCAATAAATGAAACAAACCAACATGCACCACTAAGAGCAGAGGTTTGGGTTAGACCCTATGCATCAGAGTGAATAATCATAAAAGGAGCAAGACTTATATTCATACTAATTGAAAATTAAACACGGTGACTTTTAGCCAATTCACAAACATTACACTTGAAGTTTAAAACATTTAATTTAGAGAAGAAATTTGAAAAAAGTTTCTTCAAATATCCAAAAGATGTGTGGCCTAATTATCTATGCCACAACAAACTATATAATTTATCATCAGGAGTCCCTTAAGCTAATTGGGCTAAGTTGGCATGCATTAGATCAAGATAGTATAGTTTTCCCCTTCTAGTACCATAACCAATTGTCCTTCGAGTCTGAATGTCCTTAAAAACACATAGGTTAGGCCCAAAAATCACAACACAATGCAAGGTACGAGTTATTCGAGCAACATATATTAAATTATGGTTGAGAGAAGGGATAACAAGAATAAAGTCCAAATTCAGATTTTTCGTAAGGATAATTGAACTTTCTCCAATTACTGGAGTGGGTTCACCATTAGCTGTAGACATTATGTTTAGTTCAGAGGGTTTTAATACTGGTATGTTATTCTTTTCAAAGATCATATGATCAGAAGCGCCAGAATCAATTACCTATTCACTAATTCTATTAGTAGCAGAAGTATGAAAGATCTTACCAATGTTACTTAAAGTTGTGGCTAAGGAGGAAGCTTTTGTAAAAGGCTTTGGAGACTCAACCACAATAACATATGCCTAGTGAGAAGATTTCTGGTTCCGCTTGCGTGGTGCCTTGGTAAAGTCCCACCAATCCTGATACTCAATCAGTTCATAACACCGATCTTTAGTATGCTTAGTTCCAACACTGTGAGTGCAAGTTCGTTCAGTCCAAGTAACCCTTACTTCATAGCTATGATTCTATAACCTCGAGGCTCGTTCTGATTTAGATTGAGATGTGGTTTGCACTGATTGAGATTTGCCTCAATGTACAATCATTGCAGTGGGCTCTGAGTTACTAATATCAACGGTCATAACAGCTCTGCGAACGGAGTCACAACGTACATATGCATACCCTTCCCTAAGGTC
>JASKGM010022673.1:0-29097 GCA_034509205.1 Ceratonia siliqua | reverse complement strand
AGATCACATGTGGGTTCAATTTGCAATCCTAGATAAAAACTACTCCATCACTGGAGTTATACTCAACATATTCAGAAAAGGAGAATAAATCAGAAGTGATGACAGCATAGATGATAAAGAGGAAAGAAGAAAAACTATGAAGCCGTCGTTCTTGTCTCTCTCCTTCTCCAGTTGCCAAATACCTCAGTTAAAGCGCCTTTCCCAAGCTGTTTGTCTATCTCCAAGGCAAAAGTCCCTTTCTTTATCTCTTTTTCGGCCTATTTAAATGAGTCAGCCTTCATTGCGCCGCGGCTTTAGGTTACAGCATCGCGGCTCGAGTGTGCAAAATAACAATCCTGATTTTTAGCCGCAGCGCCGCGGCTTCAAAGTCTCTGACTTGGGGCGCCGCGGCGCCTGAGTCTCTGACTTGGCTTTAATGTTTCTTCACGTTTCTCTGACGCTGCAGCTTCATCTTTCTGCGCTGCAGCGCTGAGCCCTGTTACTTTAGCCTTAGAATTTCTCTTTCTTTTCCTTGCATTACTTCCAATTCATCTATTTTGAAATCAATAAAGAAAATTAAGTTAATTCTGCTTCAAATGTAGTAAAACACAGCTTATATATCTACTTGGAGTGTTAATTATATTAATCAGTTATGCAGTTATCAATACCTAGTGATTTAGAAGAAACCCATTCAGATTTGAGTGAACTCTTTTCCCAAAAGTAAACAGATTATTTTCAAATTAACCCATCACACTTTTCAATTAGGACAACCTAAACAACATATTTTCAAATCAAGAATTCATGATTCCTCGAACTCCTAACATCAAATATTCTAGTGAACAAATCCTAATTTCCAGGCACTCAACAACATCGAGGAGACAAACTAAATTTAGTCCCCAAAGATATTTAACTGACACAACTCTATTTAATTACAATATATCCAAAATGTCCAAAGCATCAAACAATGGCTAGAAATTGGACTAATTTTGACCTTAGGAAAAAAAAGCGAATTCCCAACCCCCAGAACTTCCTCAAAATGACAGAACAACTACACTTAACCTGCCAAACAACCCACAAGAATAAAAATAATCAATAAAACAATCAGAAATTAAAACCATCTGTACTGTCCAAATATAATTTAAAAGTGATTTCTTAGTGAAACCAAAATTGAGACAGTACACACCTATTAAACAACAATGAAAATTGACCAGATTTCTAATAACTAAATCGCTGATTAAGAACAGTCTTTATTGATAAATCACCTAACCACACAGAAATTACCTCTTAGTTTAATTTAATCAACAAGAGCTAATTAGAGTATGTTCAATAATAAACTAGCAATATACTAATCCCAAAACAGGTTCAATCCCAAGCAAGTTCTATGATAAAAACAAAAATGTCTAAAAACAATAGGATATCTTGCCTTATCAAAGACCACATCCGCGACAGCACTGAAAGCTTGATTCCCAAATTCCTGTTGCTCATTCTGGAATTTTGATATTTCCTTAGACTGTTTCTCTGAAACTCCTTCGTTTTTCCAGATCACCCCGCTTTATTTATATCCCCAAAAACCATATTCAAATGCCCTTAATCTACTCCCAGCTCTACCTGAAAATGAACTCTCCTCCTTATCCCCTAGGATGTGCTGGAGGTGGGAAGAAGAGAAAGCAACCTTCTGTCATCAGCAAATATGCTTGGGGAGAAAAGTAAATCTTCTGAAAATCTTTGAGCATTTAATGGAGTGATCAAAACTATGGCCACCGAAGATTTTAGCAACTGTAGAAGAGGTGATGGATAGCAGGACATAAGCTGGTGCTGTGTAGAAGCCTCGCGAAGGAAGATGACTCACTAGAAGATGAACGCCCCTTCTGTTTGAAGCAGCTGAAACTGAGAAATGCAACTGAGATACGGTTAGGGCTCCACCCACAGAGCAAATGGCATTGGGTTAAAAAATAAATGGACCGGCTCATGGGTTTGGAGTGGTTGTTGGGTTGATGGTGTGAGGTGTGGGTTAAATAAAATGGGTTAAGGATAGATTATGAGAACTTAAGAACAATAGAAGGATTGTAAGTTTTCTTTGGCAATTTTCTTTTATATTATTTTTATATGAAATTTCATATATATATTTTTTAATTAATTTTTTTTCTTTTAAATTTTTAAATTTTTTATTTTCTCCACATTTTATGTTTTTGTCAAATATTATCACTTTTCCTCATTTTTTTATATTTTCCTTAATTTTTGCTATTTTCAAAAATTTTTTTACAAAATTTATCTGGATAAAATCAGGTGTTTATAGTCACGTTGTGACAAGTAGACTAAGGCATGATGTCCTACATCAGTTTTCCTAATTTGGAGAGAACTCGCCCTCAAGTTATAGTCCGGATACACAGCTTCTCCTTGATCATTAAGTATAATACTCGGATCCAACGTTCCACTAACCATGGTACCATTTTGAAACTTGATTGGATAACATCACTTCTTGCCAAACTGGCAACATGGAACATGACAAATTTTCCTTCCAAAGTAAGATATATAAGAACATTGTAGGATCTTTTCCCCACACCAAGTTGAACACTAACTTTCTGACAGATTGAAATATTATCAATGCATAATCCTAGAGCCAAATTATGTTCACTACTTTCTTGAAGCTCAATTCTTAGAACTAAATTATCTCGTTCAATATCAATAACCACAACTATATTCTTATCATTTTCTACTAACCAACAATGCAATATGATGTGCTGACTGGTAATTCTCCTGTTTGAATGGATTGCAAGTTGGCATTTGTATAAGTGTGCCCTGGGTGATCCACATCCAAAGGACATGGTGCAAGATTGCACAATTAATTCAAAACAACTCTTTAAGAATGAATCTTGGTTATTGTTAAGCTCTTCAGGAACACTTCCAATACCATACTCCTTCACTGGTTCAACATTCCATTTGGAAACACAAAGAGTAACAAGTCCAACAGGAATGAGAATAGAGCCCATAAATAGGAATTCATACATAATTGTAACTAGTTTAAACTGACAAATCGCAATGTCTAGTCCAATATGTACTGTAATTAACCGATAGACTTGGGCTTCTATGGCAATTATTGAGAGACTCTCTCCATCAAGCTCCATTACCACATCTTTCAAAATTTCTGAGATACCAACCAACGAATTAATGAACCAATTTGCACCACTACTCATATTCTCCCAACATTGAATAAATGATTCCACATACTACTGATCCTTTGATGATAAAGCTGTGTCATCTCTTTTCTTCTCATAGAATTTCTTAAAGCATATAATTGAAGCAATTACAAGCTAAAGAAAAGAAATGTGGTAACTCTATAATGCACTACGAGATGAAATTTTTGAAGAAATAGTGAAACATAAGTTTCTCTTCCCACTAGAGAAAACAATGATAGCAAATTTGCTATTGTCTAAAAACAAAATTCCTGAACTGCAGCTTCAAGGTAAGAATCCAAAGTAGCAGAATGTCCTTCAAAAAAACCATTTTTCAGAACTTCAAGACCAAGTGATGGAAATTTCCTCAGAAGCAGCAAAGAAATCATTTGTTCAATTGCTGTATTATTTTCCCATAAACTACTAAGAACCTTTGGCATTAAAACAACGAATTGATTTGATGGCATGTAAGCCCTCAAAGAGGGTTTTTCACATGTGCCATCAACCAACAATTTGTGCAGTTCGTGGGGTGACTGGGAAACAGAAACATACTTCTCAAGGAATAATATGAAATTCCCATAACCAAGAAAACCTAAGTTCTGTACACAAAATTGGCCAATCACATAACTTTCATAACTATAAAGTTTGTCCAATAATGTAATTTCATTTTGTTCTGGTAAGTTCTCATTTTTGCATAATTCGTTATCAAAGTCAAAATAAGTTTTAATTTGGTTGATAATGTCTTCAGTAGAAATATCTGTTGCCCATAAATGAACAACACTTTTGACATATATGTGAAATATAAATGGGGATGCAACCAGAAATAGGATTGAAAATCTGAGTTAGGAAGTGGATAAGGTGATATCTCATATTTAGTAATCTGCTTCAGACAGAATAGAGTACTCCTCAAGTAAGACTTAATAAGTGGGTTTAGAAACTTCCACCTAGTTTTATTCTTTACATCCCAACCAACTTCTTTCCAGGAACTGAAACTTGGCATTCCCACTAATTTCCTACACATATTATTCATGGAGCATAAGCATAAATGCCTTATAGCGAATTCCACCATTTGGAATTCCATGAAATACAATAAAGCCACTTGCATTTGGTTCTTCAGAACCATTGTAACATCGAGTACAACAAGCATTTAACAAATAAGTAAAGATTGATACAATAAGCAGTTATTTGACCTATTCATACCAATAGTCAACATAAGCACTCACCAACAACTAACCCACAAGAGTATGTATGAATTCCTTATTCACCGGCATCACCTTATCTTGACTTTGCTCATCCTCATCGAAATTAGCTTCTTCATATTTGTCTTGATCAAGTTCTTCCAAATAACTTCAAAGTAATTTGAAAATTCTGGATCCATTTCTTTCATTTTGTTCAATCTCTTTGTCCTCTCTACGGATTCTGCATAAACCTATCCATTTTTCAATGATAATGTACTATCACCATTGTTGCTCTCAACATAGTCTTCATTTTCATCTTTACTTCCAGTAGCACATAATTATTTTCAGTGACCCCACTTTCATGTTTACTAAATACAACATCAATGATGTTACTTTCACTGATTCAATGTCACTAATTTTATCATCTCATCCCTTAATTTCCAGTTGCTCTTTATTTTCATTAACTGTCTCCACTAGGATTACTCCCCTTAAAATTATTGAAGTTCTCTGATTCTTTCTCCCCTCCAAGTAATTTTCATAATTAACCAAATTATCTCCTTAATTTACCGTAGAATCTGATTTGACATCTTCAGCACTTGAATACTTATATATGGGCATTGTGCAATTAAATTTCAAGTCTTCCATAATTTTAAGACTCCTCCTTACAAATTTTTGTAAATCAGCCCCTTTGTTTAAATAACTTCGAGATGCTTCTCTCTCTGGTTCGGCTTTCCTGCAGTGTTGATGTATCAGAAACAAAGACTATTTATAATTAGAAGGAAATAGTCTTCCTATTAACAACTGCTTCATCTTTTTCTAGGTTCTTATTAGAGGTTTTCCCTGTCTCATTCTTCTCTGTTGAAGTTGGTCCTATTATACTGCGGCTCCACTCTTAAACTTAAATGCTACCTACTTCACCATTTTCTCTTCAAGGACATCCATTATTTCAAAAAATCTCTCTACTTCAGATAACCAATTAGGAACTCTTCAATATGTAAATTACGACTAAATGATGGTATATGAGCCTTTATTTTGTAGTCCTCAGGTCCCCTATGACCATCTCTGTTTATATGTTCCTGAGGAATGAAGATTTCCTCTTCTAATCCTGAACGACTAGTACCCTGGGGTCTGCCATTCCCATTTCTTCTCTGTAACCGTTCATTCTGGACATGAGTACCCCTATAATCATCCCTTCTATCCAGCCCGACATCTCCATGGTGTTTGACTGGTATTGCATTCTGATTCCTCTTAATACTCAGTCTTATTTAGGCCACCAGCATGCGTAATTCCATCATCTACTGTTGCTACTCCGCCATTGCCCTTTGCTGGTCTTTAATTACACTCCACAAGGAGTTCTCTCCACGACTAGTGTCACCCAATGGATTTCCTTCACCACTGCCAGCCATCAAACCAGGAGAAACTTGCTCTGATACCACTTGACGCAACAAGAAACGAAAATAGCTTTGAAAATAACTCCTTTTACAAACGCAAGAAGTTTCAGAGTTCAAACCACTTGCAAATGTAAGCAAACAAGGTCAATAACCCTCTCGAGGTGAGCAGAAAGTTTCAAAAACACTGTAGCGATAAACTAGAAAATATGATAATTGCATTCCATCCTTCTTATACATAGCTAATAGTCAGATATAGAAATGTCTAGGAACCTAAAATTACAATCTCGCCCTTGACACTAAGCAACTATTATATAAATAGAAATACAACATGTAAACATACAACATATAATAACAAACACTACAAATAAAGACTAAACAGAGAAACAACAACAAACTTAAGCAACCACGTTCATTTCTTTAATTTTGTCCATATCCAGGATGGACAGGTAGACTAAGGCATGATGTCCTACATTAGTCCCACCCTTGACATGATTATGTGTTCATTTATAATTGGCCTTATCTACAAAAACTGCGTAGACTATGTCTATTAATTTCTCTATGGACAGAGCCTATCATGTCATCCATAAATCCTATGCAAAAAAAAAAAAGGACCCCTTAAGATATAGGCGGGGTCTTATTATATTAGAGTTTATATTTTTTATTATTAACTTTATGTGTGTGGTTCATAAATAACTTGGTGAGCTTACACAAAATTTTCAAAACACTATAATTGAAGACTATACACATAGAGAGACTTGTTAATTAAGACTAATTCGGCCTTGTCTTATTTAACCTTATAGCTAAATAGGGTCAGGTTTAAAAGCCACTTTTTAATATCAACCCTTAAAATACAAGTTTGGCTTCACCCTTTAAGGGCTTAGTCTGGCCTTATAGGCTTTACTTTAAAGGTTAGACCTATTGCCCTAACTCAAAGGGTTAGCTCTAATTAAAAAAAAAAAAGAGTAATAACTATTTTTTAAAAAAAAAGATATGATGAAATGGTACTCATCAATGTTTAGAAAACTAGACCAGTTATTGAACCGGTGGAAGTAGTAGGTCATTGATCATTTGTCCATTGTGGTTGAACCGATGAAAATTAAAAACTTTTTTAATTTATATATTATATTTATAGTGTAATATATTTTATATATATATATATATAATAAAGTTAAAATTAAAATAATTAGCTAATAAATATTAATATATTTAAACCATCATTAAATATTAATATAAATAATTTTAATTAAAAATTTAAAATTTTTGTGACATAATTAAATACCATATATAAAAAGAATTAGAGAGGGATCCAACTCATGTTTCCACTCTATTTCCATTAGTAAGATGTATCACTTCGGGATCCATTGCTCAAACTAAATCACGCCAACGTTATAGAAGTTCTTGGATAATGTGAAATAAGAGTATACCGAAGGCACATTATGAATATTATGATTTCATAATAAAAAATGGAAAATTAGCTACGTTAGTGCCCTAGCACCACAAACTGTACCACACTCACCTACCTTGACTCCTACATAAGGAGTGATCATTAGAGCATATTTCTTCCATATTTCGTCTTCTTCTCCTTCTTCCATTTCTCCTATCCTTCATCTTCTTCCTCTTATCTTCCAAACCCATTTTTCTTACCCTTTCCTCTATTTCTCCTTCTTTCATTTCTACTCTCATTCTCCTTCTTCCTCTTCATTTTCCAGAGTTAGAGACTCATTTTTCCACCAGGGAGAGGCGATGAAGTCATTTCCGAACACAGGATTACATGAACCAGTAGAAGGAACCGCTTTTTCTTCACTGTCCCCTTCTTCTTCCACCTTCATTTTCCCTTTTCGTCAAGAACTGAGGGAATTGTTGACCTAACTAATTTTTACTATGTCAGCACTAAGGATTAAAATTTTCTTTTCGTCTCGGTCGAAACACATGAAATTTTTTCGATTTCGTGGATGACCGAAACGAAATAATTAACCGATACCGAAAATCAAATGTTTCCAAGAAAAGATCACAAAATCGATGAATTTGGACCGAAATGTAAAAATTTCACAGAGTTTTGTAAGAAACGAAACAGGCCCAACATTTTTAGGAAATCTCTACCTTATTTTCAAAGATTCCCAAACCAAATTTCCAGAGCAAAACGCCAAAACCAGAAATCATAATCTTGAAATTGAAAAAACTAACCTTACCTGGGTGCCTGAGTTGAGTCCCAGATCCAACCATTCTCCTTTTGATAAAGTCCCAAAAGCCAGATCCACAAAATCCACCATTTTCGTGAAGGGTTATTCTTCTAGATCGCCTCTTGCTCACAGAACCAAGGAGCAGAGCAGTTGCAGAACCAAGGAGCAGAGTCGCAGTCGAAGTCGAAGACGTCGAACATATCTGATATCCCACCAGTTCAAACTTCAGAGTTCTATTTAATATTTATCTATTTGTAATTTGAAACAAGCTTTCCCTTTTTTTCATTTTAAAAAGACTTTTTTTTTCAAAAACAATTAATCAAATAATTGAAAATAACACGTGGAAGGTGGATCTTTCTTATTCTGTTACTCCACCAGCTGCGTTCAGCAACAGGATTTTAATACCAATAGAAAATAGGAATATTTATAAGGAGACTAATCTAAAAACATATAAAAATAATTTATTAATATTTATAAAAATTAAATAAATTTCATAAAACTGCCAATAAAACCATAAGAATTCACTAAAAACAATTTCATATACATTTATAGTTTTATTATATTAAAACTTAAATGATGAAAATATATATCCACACTCTTTTATTATTTTTTATATTTTATATTAAAATTAGTTAATATTATTTATATATAGTAATATTTTGTTTATATTAGATTAATATTATATATTATATATTTTTTAAAAATAATTATATTATTTCTAGTTATATAATTTATTTTATCATTAATTTAAAATTTTTAATAATATTTGTTGATTATGTATTGTGTAATTTGAGACTTTGAATATAATATATAATTTGCATTAAGTTTCATGTATGTTAAATGTTTTTAAAATTTATGAACATTGATTATATTAACATTATTTGAAAAATATAATTATTTAATTTTATATATTTATATCATTATTATTATGTTAGAATCCTTTAAAATAAAAAAATATATTATTTAAAATGATTCAAAGCGTTTCTTAAAAAATATTTTGTTTTCACGAAATTTTCGAAACGTTTTGAAACGTTTTCATTTCCAATATAACCGAAACGATACTTCGAAATGAAATTTTGTTCCTTAGTCAGCACTAGCTCTCTGATTTTTTACATCCCCCGTTTTCAAATGTTGACTAGACCAGTTAGGGGACCAGTTTTCAATTTTTCCAGTCTGGTTCTTAGAATATTAGTACTCATCTAATATTAACATATTAGTTTACAATACAAAAATTAAGCTCAATATAGTAATAAAGGTAGGATTATAAATGAGTCGAGCTAAGTCGAACACTAGTTGGCTTAAGCTCGACTCATTTAATAATCGAGTTTCTCAAGTTTGACTCATTTTACAAGTAGTTTGCCTTGGTTCGTTTATAAGCTCATTTAGCATTAATATATTTTTATTTAAAATTTAAATATGTAAGTTCAAATAAACTTACACAAATGTTAAAACAAATTAATTAATTTATATAATTTATATAAATATATTTTCTTGTTTTCTTATATATAAATTATTTCATATCATGTAATATAAATTATGTAAAATTTATAAATATTATTTTATTTTTAATTAAGCTTTTAATGAGCAAGCTAAGTCGAGTAGTGAAATTCTTAAGTTTAGCTCATTTAGTAAATGAGCTTCAATCCAAACTCAAGTTCATTTATTTATTATATGATATGAGCCAAACTAAGCCCTAAGCGAGTTAAGCCCAAATAATTTACTAAAATCTTAGCTCATTTATAGCCTTAAATATGGGATATAACTTAGGACCTTCCTATGCTACCACTCCCTCCCTCTACCGCCCACCTACAGCACCACATTTTTTTTTTGATTTATTTTTTTAATAATGCAAAGGAAATTTTAAGTTTAAAAAAGTAATAAAATTAAAAAAAAAATCCAAAAAGAATGACATGAAACAATTTTTTAAGAAAAATAAATTTTCAAAGAAAAAGTAAAAGTAAAAAAATCTAAAATAATTCAATAAATTGAAAAGAGAAAAATAATACAAAATACATAAAAAATAAAAGAAAAAAAAATGGTAGGAGGTAAGGGTTGTAGGTGGCGGTAAGGGAAGGAAATGGTAGGTTAGAAATTTCCTATAACTTAGTCAACGTTAATGACTATTTTTTATTTACCCAAGCTAGCCTTAGGACTTAACAGGACCAGGTTAAAAATTTATTTAAAAATGAAATCTTATTTTACTAATCAAATTCTATAATTTTAATAGGGTTACCTGTTTTGCTAGCTCAACTAGCTAAGGATGAGCATTTTACCAAGACCCAATGAATATTTGCAAAATTTACCTGTTTGTGTCATGTATGGGTATTAAAAATGGGTATGGGTGCGGGTATGGAGATTTTTGTAACTTTTTTATGGGTCTGAGTCTAGGTCTGGATAGTATAGACCCATCCATCCAGACCCATAGTATATATATATATATATAATGTATTCACATTGCTTTAAATATACATTTCTCTCATTCCATTCTTGTTTTCTTTTTTTTATTGACTCAATTTGACATAAGTTATAATAGGAATATATCATTATTTTAATTTTTTGTCACCAAAATCTAAAATTAGTGATTTTTTAAGGGTTTTTCTTATTGTGCTTGGATGATATTAGTGGTTGTTTGAGGATTGTTATTGTTGTTTGGATTATATTCATGGTTATTTGAGAGTTATTTAGATTTTATATAAATAAAATTAGATAAATAAATATGAGTATAAGAAAATGTTGTTCAATATAGAATTTTTTGCATAAGTAGATCTAGGTTTGACTATTCAAGGATTTGATTGAGATAAGGATAAGCCTTGAGTTTGATAACACATGAGTATGAGTTTGAGAATATGTCTAATATTTTTATATGGGTCTAGACCTAGGTACTATATGTAATATCCCTTCTATATAATTTGTAATACCCTTCTATATATATATATATAGGTAATTAGTAATTCCTTGTACTCTACACGGAAAAATTTTCCAGAATTCTCTTAGGCTATCTATGTGGCCTTTCCAGGAAGTTTAATTGCTCCTCCCAAGGACACCTGGAATGCCACTAATGTAATTTATTTTTTTTAAGACGTTTTAGTTTTTATTGTGGAGTTAGAAATTAATTAAGTATTATACAATAGATGTTTGTGGCATCGGAAGGAAAGGTGAACACCTTTAAAATTATTGAGGGAAAATTTTATGTGAATAGAAGATATTTTATAGAAAAAAAATGTTTTTATATAATAATAATAATACTAAATGAATTGCTTCCTTCTTTAGAGAGTTCCACGTGTCCTTTAGGCATTACGTGGCTTTGTCTAGTGTATACCACTTGTTGAGCTTGGGAGTTGTGAAGAGAAATTTGTCTTTTTCTATGCTAGCTTCATTTAATTACAGAAAGAACAAAAAAAAACACTCTAATGTTATGTTGGTGGTTGTGTTTGTTCTGCTGCTTTACTACTCGGGATTCTTCTTTTTTTGCTTAATGAGTCTATTGTCATATGCTATGTTGCTATTCTGTCCACGAAGTTGGTTGCTTTTTTTGATGAGTAGATAATTTATAATGTTTTTTTTTAGAATTTTGAGTATTAAAGTATGAAGATAGGTTCATGTATATTTCATTTAAAGTGGGTATGTGTTTTGGTAAGAGGGACCACTAGATATTTTTGGGACCCTTATTCTTTAAGCTAATATAAAAAAAAATGATAATAATAGTGGGCTTTTAATTAGCTATATATATAATATAAAATTCTTGTTTAAGGCTTGCTTTTCCTCTAGAAATGTCTAGGTCTTCTTATGCCTTACGTGGACCAACATGTTGTAAAATGATGTCCCATACTTCAGTCCACATTTATTAATTACAGAAATTCTAGATTTTATCTCTACCATTGCTATTGCTCTGTTTTTTATCAGTTGATCTGTTGTTTCGTTTTCTTTACTATACTCCATCCGTTGATCTCTACTTGCTGTCCTGTTATGCGAATGTAGAGGCATTTGGGTTGGTTCAATTTATTTTCTTGCGTCTTAAAAGAGAAGGAAAACCGTGAGACTTTCCTCTGTTTTACGGGTCATGTAGAACTTCGGATTTCATCTAAGATTTATTTAAAGCTGCTGCAAATAAGGCATTCTCCTATTCAAATGTTTTCATTTTTCTTCATGTTATTCTACTCTCCGTTGACAGCAACGTTGAGTGTGGTGTCAAATGGGTGGCTGAATACTATTATTGGAAGACCATTTCTTGGTGGCTGTGATAAATATTAAGACTCTAGGTAAATTCTTATTTGACCTTAGACAAATGTTGGATAGGAAGAAATCTATAGAGGAAGGGAAATCTTTGAATTTTATTTAGTAATAGAGTGAGTAAATCTTTGAAAATTCATGGTTTTAAAGGTGGAGGAAAATTAATTGGCTTCAAAGGGAATTTTTAACATTCGAAGACAGCTTGAGCCAAAGGAGTAAGTATATAGGTGAGTAGAACTCCCGCCTCCTTAAAAAGGAAAATGTTGATTTTATATAACTTGAACCTTATAAATATCTGAAAATTTTTACCCTGATTAAAGTGAGCATATCTTTGGAATTAATATGTTATTTATGATAATACTTATGATGTTATTTTTATTGTGATGATTTGGGTATTGTTTAAATTTTATCTCCGGTATTAGAATTGTATGAACATGGAAGTGTGGATTTTTTTTTTTTGAAATTTCAAGGGAGTTAGACTTTACTTTATATTATTATTTTGCTATTGTACATTGATTAGAAATTATTCTCTTTTATTATATTCTATTGTTTAAAGAACCATGAATTGTGGAATCATAAGTAGTTTTTAATGGATCCTTTAGTTACTTCCCTAAAGAAACTCTAGGTGCACCTAGTATAAGTGATTGTCCATGGACCATACTCTGACATAGCATTATCTGTGAGATTACTTCAGATTTACACATAAGCGATCTGAATGCTGTTTTTGACAGGCAACTTGTTTCATGGCAGTGTCTGATATCATCTGTGAGAGTTTATCTTGTGAAGAAGCAGTGGATCCATCCTGTTAAGTGTACTTATTTTTTTTGTGAACATGATTATACCAAGGAAATTTTCTGTATTAAAGATTTTTTAAACTATAATTTATTCTGGGCTTATCAGTACGTTATATATTTCTAATACTGTTTATAAGCTAATACATTAGGGGGTTGATTATACTCACTGGGTTTGTAGACTCATTCCTTACTTTTATATTTTTCAGATAGCGTTGCAAAACCCTCACCTTCTGAACATCCGGCCTCTTAGGAACCTGCCATTGGAAATCTGGTGGGTTATGTTTAGAAGGGATAATGGAGCAACCAATGAATGTATTGTGGATAGTTAGTAGTTATGCATGTGCAGGATAACATTATGCATACAACGTCTTTTGTATAGTAATTTGTATGTGAACATCGTAAGATATGTATAATTGCATTGTGAATGGTTCTATAGTGGCTACTGAGGCCCTTATGTGCAGCAATGGGCTTGTCCACTTCTATTTGTGTTATTGTACCCTTGGGATTGCTCAGTTTTCAGTGAAAATTCTACCAAATTTTTTGCATGAACACTTTTGAACTCCGGTTATTAAATGGAAACCTTTTGATTGTTAGTTACTGTTTAATAAAGTGTCTATTAGGCTTATAGAGACTACTTGATAGTAGTTCTTACGCCGATCACGTACATGAATTGGGTCGTGACACTATAGCTTGCTCATATCTTGACCATGCTCATCCTTGTACCAAGCACACCATAAACATAACCAGGTGGTGTGCTACAACTAGGAGTGGTTATGTAGAGCTCAGCCCATTATGTAACTCGGGTCCAACCCTATTTGAATAAAGCTTGAACTTTATATTTAAGCATAAATGTTGGGTTTGAACCAAAAAAATTAGGTGTTGTTTTAAAATAAGGTCACTCTATACTTCACATTTACAAACTGGATTAGCTTAGCTGGATCTTATTATATATAATATATTTTATTTATATTTTATATAATTATATTCAATTGAATTTAGTTATCCTTTATAATTTAGATATTAGTTACTTTGTTATATTAAGTTATTTATTGTATTAATGAATATTTTAATTAAATTAAATTTTATTATTTAAATATTAAGCTATTTAAATTATTTTTAAAATATTTTATTGCATTAAATAAGACCGGGCAAGCTTGGCTCAAATTTTAAGATAAAAAATTGGGCCGAATTTGAACATAACTTTGCATTTTAAACCGAGGCCAGACTGGAGCTTCCTGTAATACATTATTATGAACGACAAATCCAAACCAAGCCCGGCCACCCTTAGCCCCCCTAGCTGCAACATTTAGGGAACCACTCACCTACCAAAGTACACTAAAAACTAGTTCACAACGACTAAAATATTAGTGTAGTTAAAAACCCATAATTATATGAGCCCAAACAAGGGACAGCCAGTACTTTTTCAAAAACAAATGAAAAAAAAAAAAAAAGCAAAGCCTCAAGGGGGACACTGGTGGACCCAATCTATGTTGAAACCGGAAATGAACGACCCGAATTCGTTTTCCTACCTTCACGCCTCCTCCTTTTGTAAAGGCCCTGTGGGACTTGCTCTGGATTCTGGATGATCATAATGATTGTAACAGAAACGAAAACCCTCTCCTCTCACTGTGGATAGATAGAAACGAAGAAAGGAGAAAACAAAACAATGGGCATATCCGACTTTACAGCAGATGCCTTATTCTCACAAGCCCTGTCTGTTCAAAAAGTTTGTCCTTGAGGTACACCTTCTCATGCTTTGTTTACCAATTTTGGGTATTGAAATGAACGATTATTGGATTTGGATGTATGATGTGGTTGATAAATTTTTGTGGGTTATACTTGATTCATTGTATATCAGTTTTCTGTTGGGTTCTTGTTTTTCCATTATTAGCTCCGGAAACTTTGATTCGAACTGAAGTTCAGAAGTTGCAGGTCTTTGGTTAGAAAATTAGAGACAGGGGAGCCCACTTTAGCGTCCTTCTTTTACTCCTACGGAAACGTAGAACTGAGTGGTGGGTAAATACTGAATACGAGTAACCTTGCTTCTTCCCGTCCGGTTCTGGTTGAAGTGAACTACTAGTCTGCATCATCTGCCAAGGTAGCAGAAAACAGAGGCCTTTGAACTGCAGAGAAAAAGGTGCGTTTTTGCTGTATATCTTGTAAATAAAATCTGATATCTTGTTCTATCACTTAGGCTGTCTAACTGTGTTTGCCCACCTCCCGTGCCCTTATTTCTTTTATTCTTTTTTGACCCCTTGATATTTAATATATGCTTCCTGTGTTGTGGTGTGTGTATTTTTTTTCCGGGTATTATTTCATGTATAGATGAAAATTGATTTCCCAAGGCAAGCAAAGGAACTGCAGATGCAGTACCTCACAATTATGGAAAATACTCCTATTTAGAGGATAACTAACATCTGTATTCCATATTCTACATAAAAAAACACTATTTGAAGGAAAATAACATTTATTACAATCATGGAATGATTCTATCCTGACATTCCTCTAGATAGTTGAAGTTTGAAAGACATTTTCTCCAGTTCAGTAGTTCCTTGAAAGAATTCTTTCATTCCATACCTTCCAGACATATTAAATTAAAGTACCTTGAAAACCTTAACTCCTTAAGTGCGTTTGGTAAGTGGATATCTTAATTTTCCAAGTACTTGCTAGTCTCTTTATTATTTGGTTTTGTGATATATAGAAAATTCAAACTTCCTAAAGGCCTAAATTGTTTATGACATATAAAACATGAAAATCTTGAATTTTTCTTAAAAAATATATCTAAATATCTTATAAATACGATTCTAAGTACTTTGGAAATTAGGATGTAAACTTACATGCCACCTTAGTGGAGTCTATCCTGGCACTGTAGAAGTCTTCAATGTTTTCTAAATCCTTCAAGAAGGGCTAAAGAGAGTTTATTGGCAGAATGATAATGATTATTTGTAAGAACAGTTGTAAATTCAAGGCTGGAGAAGGTTACTCTTGTTGGTACTAAAGTGGGTGGGTTGTTTTGTGGTGAGAAGGGTGTTATTCTATTTTGAAGTGGGTGACAGGGTGAGAGCTTTCTTCTAGACCAAGTATGAGCTGTATGTGAGCAGATAAATGTTTTAACTAGGGATACTGACTAATGTGGATAATGAGAAGTTAGAAGAATTGGGGGAGTCACATGCACAACAGAATCTTGGGAATATTGTTTATCTTAATTTAGATGTTTGGAAATTGGGTTGGAGAAAGTCTATTACTTGCGTCCTATTCAATTAATTCTTCCATAGTTCCATGATAATATGGACATATGCTAAAAAACTTGTACATTTTGGTTGAAGTGAGGGGATTTCAGAGGAAGAAGTCTGATGGAATCCAAGAACCTTCTATGTGATGTATTGACTGTTTAAACCAGAACACAAGGAACAAAAGGGCTGAGCGCTGTACAAGATGATAGAGCAGAGAAGAAATGAAAGAAAGACTCAGAAAAACAGGTTCCTAGCAATTAGAGAGGCTAGGGCTCTCCCACACTCACTGTCCAAGACTTTCCCTCTCTTAATCCCCCCTTCCTCTCTGTTTTATGCTCTCTCTCTGCTGTCTAGCAACTTACCCTTCCCTCACTCTGCATAGCAGCTTTCCCCTCATCATGGATCATTGGACAGGTGTCCCCTGACCAGGTGTCCCATGCTAATGGTTCCTTTAGTAACCCCCTTTTTCTAGAATATTCCCTCATAACCTGAGGTACTCCGTCAAAGTCATATAACTAAGATCCACAATCCCTTCTTAATTTTTTTGGGTTTGAAGTTGGTTAATTTTTTAGGTGATAGATATAGGGTGTCAATTTCCCTTAATTATTGCATGGAGAAGAGAGTGAAAAAAAAAAGGATTCAGTAGAGTTGTGAACTCCAAGATCTTTGTCTCTTAGAACGTTCTAGTAAAATTCATCTTTCTTGATGCATTAGGGTTCATTAATCTTCTCATCTAGTTCTGAATAAATGTACCTTAAAAGAGTTCTGAGGTTATTTGTTATTGACTGTTCTAAGAAGAAAAATCCTGTTATCCCCATGTCAAAGCCGGTTATTTATTTATTTTACTTTTTCTAAAAGGATTCCCTGTGATTTTAGATGTTGACGTACTTCTTGAGAGATCTTTCTGTTTTCTTTGTTTGATAAAAAAGGAGACAATCCTTCTGAAAAGTAGATTAAAAACTTGATAGATATATTCCCTTTAATTTAATGATGTGGTTTTTGAAGATTCCATACCTTCCTTCTTGGTTTGTTACTCTGTTATTACAATTTTCTTTCCTTATCCTGTTACTTTTGTTTTGTTTTGTTTTTTCCTTTTCAGCTTATAAGGCATTTTGTTAATTTTTGCCCCCTAAGATGCTTGGACAGCTTTTCTATTCATGTTGCTGTTGGCTTGTTCTTGCCCTAATGAGTTGATTGATTCTCCAATTATATCTCTAAATTCTGAGATAAGGCACAAAATACTTTTACACTTTATTAATGATATGAAATGTTTTTTATCTGTAAATTAGCATCTTTCTTTGCTTTGTTGATAGGTCATGAGCCATTTGGATTGACTAAGGGCCCATTTGGATAGGGTTTTAAAAAATGGACTTGTTTTATAGAGCTTTTATGAGAAGTAAAAGCTATTTTGTGTTTGGATACAATGATAAAAAAGTAATTGTTTAGATGTAAAAATATAAAAGCACTTTTTATTGGTAAAATTACTAAAAAGAACATAGAGAAATACATTTTCAGTTTAATTGTTTGAATATAAAACACATTCTAAATTTATTGTTCAAAACAAATTTGAAAAATATTTAAAATATTACGCTAATAATATAATAATAAAAAATAAAGAAATAATTTTATTATAGTGCAGACCTTACTGAAATCAATATAAGGAATTGGTTTTTTGGAACTTGAGACTACAGTAATTAACCATCACAAGTCTATTTGGTTAAGAATTGTGGACCCACGACTTTGGCATTCCATATTTGCCAAAGACCTGCACTCTTGGTTACTAGACAACCTTACTAGGGAGGTGGGTTGTAACAAGCATAATTGATCAAGTGTCTTTGGGGTGACGGCTTGGTGCTTATGGGTTGGATAAATGACATGGTTTTTGCAGGAAAGGATTTGGGAGGTAAGGATCCTGTTCTGTTCATTTTCCACAGGGTCAACCCTTTTTTAAGTTCTAGCTTGCTTCAACCACGTCAAGAACACAGTACTATCACAAGGGAGGAAATACTTATTTCTTGGTCCTTCCCTGAGAATGGCATGTCTGGGGGAATGTAGACAGTTCTTGTAAAGGAGAGGAGATGGCTGCAGGCTGTGAGAGGGTTCTATGGGATTCTGCTGGTCGTTATCTTTCTGGCTTTATGAGTTGGGTTCCTTTAATGTGGTTCATGCTGAACTGTGGGGGATTTTAACTTACTTGGAACTCGCTTGGAGATGTGGTTTTAGAAGAATGGTCCTTGAAACTGATTCCCTGGTTGCCTTGAATTTAATTCTGAAAGGTGTGACTTCATCTCGTCAGGAAATCCATTTGTTGTTGTCAAAGAATTGGGAGGTAAAGTGTGTCTACACACCACGTCAGGGAATAGGAATGCAGACATGTTAGCAAATCTTTCCCATGATGTTCCGATGGGTCTGCATCTCGTTCAGCTGCCTCCACCTTTGAAGACTGCACAGTGTTTCAACCATCTATGGTGGCACCTGAGATGAAAGGTTCAAAGAAGAGAAACCTGCACAAGGGTGGCGGGAGAACCAGAAACTGCATCAATGGCTATTCTAGTTTCTGCTAAAGAGATCAGAGGACAACAAAAGGTAAGAGAGGAGAAATAATCGCGGGTAGAAGATGTGAGAAGGACAAGAATTGTCAATATAAAATTTATAAAGGATATTTTTGTCCTAAGAAACCAGTGAACTGCTTCCCAGTTATCACTAAAAACAGCTATTGCAAAGGCTTTTTTCAGAAGCCAGAGAGTTGGGCTTCTGGAAAAAGGCTTATTTTAACTTTTTTTAGTGCTTTTTCTTTTTTCAGGAAGCTCATCCGAACATACTTTTTAATTGCCCAAAGTACTTAATTTTAAAATAAAAATTACTTTTTTAAGAAGGGTATAACTATGCTACCATAATGTTTTTGGTTCCTACCTCTCATTTTTTTGTTTTCTGTTATATATTTTTTACTTTTTGGTATTAATTGATTATTTTCTATGTCATACTTTTTTAGGAATTTTTTGAAATGCTTTTGGATTTTTTTTGAAATTTTTTACACTTCTTGCACCGTTCATTCATTCATTTTTCTATAATTTGTTTTTTTATAAGTAAAAAATTCTAAAAAAATTCAAAAACATTTTAAAAAATTCTTTAAAAAAATATATGACATAGAAAATAATCAATTAATGCCAAAAAGTATAAAAAAATAAAAACAAAAAACAAAAAACTGAGAGGTAAGAACAAAAAAAAAAATTATGTTACTGCCCCATTAATGCCCTTTTTTTGTCCCAAAAAGAGTACTTTGTTTTACTAAAGTACTGTTAATTAAAAAATAGTGTTTGGATGAGCTTTTAAAAAAAAAAATCAGAAGCACTAAAAAAAGTTAAAATTGGCTTCAAAAAGTACCAGCAAAAGCCAATTTGGCAGAAATTGGGAAGCATTTTGCAACAATTATAGTCTATAATATCCCTTACAATTTTTTCTAATGACTGAATTTACCCCTCTGAACTGAACCCATCGTCTCTCATCTTTGCTTCTTTTGCCATTTCTGCAACTTTCTTCCCCTCAACATTGCTAGCAAAATATTCAGCCACCCGAAGGTATGCAATTGCTATGAATCTTTCTTTTTAAGCCATTGGCATTAGAGCCCATCCATGAGTGCAAGAGTGATCTTCCACTACTGCAGCTTCTCACTACTTTTTGCCATGGCTTTCACACAATCGTACCCATGCTTCCCATGTTTTATCTATTAGCATTATATATATATATATATTATTTAAAGGGGAAGGGACGAAGCTTCAAATGTTTTGTCCCTTCCCTCTTTCTTTCTTTAAGTTTATTAAAAGAAATAAAACAATGATACATATAAATAATTAAAGTAGATTGCTAACATTGTCACTGTGTTGTGGAGGTCAACAAGCTTCACATTTTTAAATGGACAAGAAAATCACTTCTCTCTCTTTAAAAGACACAATAAATGCATGGACAATTTAGTCATTTCATTTGCAAGACACAATAAATAAGAGGGCATTTAAGTCATTTTATAAAAAAATGACTAATAATCTTGCATTTATTATGCCCTTTAGATGAAATTACTTAAATGCTCTTACATTTATTGTGACTTTTAAGTGGCGGGGCATGGTTTTTTGGTCCATTTGAAAATGTGGAGATGCTAACCCCCATAATTAAAATAGAACTAATTATTCAAGTTGATTTATATATTTTTTTATTAGTGAATATGAATTGAGATAATAAATTTCTTAAAATATCTTAGAAAAAGATCATAGTATTTATGCATGTCTTTTTTGATAATTTTACTAATAAAAAGTACTTTTAATTTGTTACTACTTATGAAGAGAGGGAGAAAGAAAGAGAGAAACCCTTTGATGGGAAATGTAGTATGTGATTTTAACCTATATAGGATATGGTATTTATATTAGACGATTAAAGGTAAAGAAATAAAATACAATAAATACGAAAGATTGTACAATTATGTACCACTAATATCTAGTCAGCCTACAACCTATATACAGCTACCATTTACACTGTACATATTGCCTCCAATCCTATGTTTCATGAGAGGACCAATCACATAGAAGTTGATTATCACTTCATTAGAGAGAAGATACTTTGAGGCACTCTCACTACAAGCTTTGTTAATTCCAGTGACTAGTTAGCCAACATATTAACTAAATCTCTTAGGAGCCCATGCATTGCTTACATATGTAACAAGCTTGGTGCATATGACATGTATGCTTTAGCTTGAGGGGTAGTATTGGAATTAATGTATAGTGTGAATGGTAACATAGGCGGTAGGCTGACTAGATAATTAGATTTGCATAATTGTAAAATCCTTCATATTTATTGTACTTTATTTATTTGTCTTTAATCATTTAGTATAAATACCATATCCTATGTAGGTCAGAATCACTGGCTACATTTCCTATTAAAGGGTTTTTTTCTCTTTCTTTCTTCCTCTCTTCATACTACTAAACAAGTTTTGTAATTTAAAAAAGTAATTGTTGTTAATGTATCCAAACACAAAATTAACTTTTACTTTATCTAAAAATTCTATCGAAACAAGTTTTATAAAAAAAAAAGTATTTTCTTAAAAAGCCTATACAGAAGGGCTTCATATTATGGGAACCTTGTATTTTACAGCACTTTTAGAATTCTGGTAGTGGTTGATAAATTAGAAAAGCTTATGAGAGACTTCCTATGGTCAAGGTTTGGAGATACCAAGAGGGATCATTTTGTCAGTTGGGGGAAGTGTTTTGCTAGCCTAAGAAGGAGGGGAGTTTGGTAGATAACAAGACTTGGACCTTAGACTTCTTTGGGGCTTGGAAGAGAGATGTAATCCCTTGTTTTTTTGTAGGTTGATATCTTATTCCCTAGCTGTGTAACTTTCTTTTATAATGATTTTTTGTTTCCTTTATAAGACAAAAATGAAGAGAAAAAAAAAACAACACTGACCCATTCAGCATTGTCCTGATGTAATCAACAAGATGATTATACTGTAAAAGGTACTTGGAGAATCTTCATTGTGTATTTGTGCATGAGATTCAGAATTTTCAGTTATCAAGTGTAAATAGATTATTTGGATAATTTAGATTACGAGTATCTTGTAGAAGTACCAACTAGCAGGTTGCATTTACCACTTCCCAGATTGAGCAACAGAATTAGCAATACAAAATATTAGTTGTAGTTCACTTTTCATGAAAGAAAACAACTTTGAAAAGAAAAAGAATTGAAAAACATAGGGATGTAATTTAGTGAACTAACTTGTGATTTTAATTCCCTTGGTTATTTTCTATAGAAAAAGAAAATTTTATCAAGGAAGAAGAGAATCACAAAATAGGAGAATAAGACATCCTCCAAAAGAAACCACAAAACTAAAAAGAATCAAAAGAACCAATTAAAAAACTTTTGGTCAAGAAAGTAGCAGAGCACCCAGTCTCTTTTTTCTTTTTTTTGAAAAAAAAGGAAATTATATTAATAGGGAGAAGATACAAGAGAGGAGGATAGGTTATCCACCTAAATTTAAAAAAAAAAAAAACAGAAATCAGAAAAGAGAAAAGGATGCAAATTTAAACATGCAGCAAAGCTCCCGATCCCTCTGCATATATTGGAGAGTGACCTCCTTAAATAAGCCACCAAAGAGATGCCAAAAAGAGTACTCTATCCCATAAGTCATCTAAAGACAAGGAGACCCCCCCCCCCGGAAGAAAAGCAACACAATGATACCCCCCCCAGTAATAAAAGAAACCCAATTATATTAAAAAAAAAAAAAAAAGCAACCCAGTCTTTGCAAATATGAGATGGCAATCTCCTTAAGAAAAAACCATGAGTAGAACACCAATGTGAAGACGTGAACACTATCCTGTCCCATAACATCTCCGAAGACATCGTAACAACCTGAAAATTTTGAGCATTCCTCTCCAACCAAATGCACCATAAAACTGCAAATAATGCACAGTCCCACGGTACTTTTGCATCCTTTGTCCTTCTAAAACCTCTGAATCTTATCAAAAGAAAGCCCTCTAAAGATTGAAGGAACACCCAATGTTCACCCAAAACTCCAAACAGTTTGCCCCCACAGAAAACCTGCTGTGCCACAGTAAAAAAAAGATGTGCAATTGATTCTGAACTAGCCATACATATGACACAAATATCAGGAGAAATGACTGTTTTAGGCCTATGAACCTGCAACAAATCATTAGTATTAATCCTATTCAGTATTGCAGTCCAGACAGACAACTTTACCTTAAAGGGGACTTTAGATTTCTAAGTAGTTTTATCAAGAACAATTTTTTCCCTGTTTGGAGAATTGGTTAGAAAATAAAAGAATGGCTTACATGAATAAACACCAGAGGAGTCAAGAGTCCAAATTCTCCTATCTGGATTGTGTGAAAAATTGATGGTTTCTAAGAAAAGTACAAGGAGCTGTAAATCTTGAGTATTCTGATCATTTAGATTTCTGAAAAAATGGAAATTTCAAGACACTGAAGCACCCTGTAAAATACGAAACTGTTGAATAGGTGCATTATGCAAGGAAGAAATATGATAGACTGCGGAAATGCCTCTTTGAAAGAAATATCTCCCACCCAAATATCCTCCCAAAATCTAATATGAGATTTGTCATCCAATCCTAAAGAAATAAAAGGGTTAAAGGAAGCATAACACTTAAAAATAAATTTCCATGGACTCCAATGAGTAGCTGTGAGCGCCAAGTTGGTATCCCACCCATTTGGATTTAAACCATACCTAGTGCGAAATAAATTTCCCTTGCATATTATTCAACAGAATATTTAATGAAATAAATGCTTCTACGTAATTGGATATTATTTCATACACAAGGGTAAATGTAAAACTCAGAAGTAAAATTCTGCTGTGGTTACTTTTTTTGGGCATAGCAAACATAAAAACCAAAGCTGAAGGCAGTACTTGACTTTATTTCATCTTTGCAAACCAAGTATTTGCACATTAGATTATCTTGGCTGTGGTCTCAGGTGTTTTGTTCTAGTACAAAAGGTTGGGGAGGGGGATGTCTCTCCGAATAAAGGCCGTGGTAGATAAGTTTGTGGAGGAGTTAAAGGAAGCATTAGATGCTGATATTCAAGATAGGATCATGAAGGAGAGAGAGATGCAAAGCTACATTAAGGAGCGTGAGCGCGAAGTTGCTGAGCGTGAAGCTGCTTGGAAGGCTGAGCTTTCTCGTCGTGAGGTGCCCACTTCTCATAACTTCTTAATTTATATTTTTAATGTGCACAAAGGATGATAATTAAGAAAGCCACAACTCTAATCTCCCTTTATGTAGCTAGATGCTTTTCTTACCGTTGAACATGTTTGAATTTCTTGAGTTATTATAATTGAAATTCCCTCAATACTGAAAACTTGACTTTAATTTTCAGTAATTTACATTTAAAAGAAGTTAATGATGTGTATTTTGGACTCTCTTTTTTTAATAAAAAAAAGTTCATAATGAAGTGGAATTGATTGTTTACCATTTATGTGTACTGAAAATAGTTATTGGATTCTATCCCCTTAGCTTTGCCTCTTACCATTTGTAAATAAAATTTTGGCTTCATCATGCACAGACTACTGAGAAAAGTTGAACCCAACAATATTTTGGAGAAAAAACTCTATGCAATGTTGTTACTGTGGCTGTAAGGTGCTACTATAATTCTCAATTACGAATTAGCAGATATACTAGTTGTAAAATGTTGTTTATGATGAGATATAAGGAGAACACTTTTTTTTTGTAGAAAACTAATTTATTGATGAGAGGAGGACAAGTAATTATCTCAAATCATGGAGAAAACAACTAAAAAAATTAAACTAACATTAGCTCAAAAAAGCTTTCCAATCCCTTTGTAAATCCATAAGGGACACTCCCAAAACAACCATTTGCTGAAAGGAGGCCCGAAAGGTAATTCTTTCCCATAGAAGATTTAACAGAGAAACCTCTGATAAAAACTCTTACATTTCGTTCTTAATCATATACTCAATAGGCCTGCAAACACAGCACTCTTCCAAAGGGCTCTTTGCTCCTTATTACTCCCAAAACCCCTGAACTTAATAGTAAATAAATGATATAAGTCTGCTGGACAAACCCACTGCTCTCTAAAGATGCCAAATAGACTATTCCAGGTCTGCCACGCCCCATCACAATGCAAAAAAAAGGATGATTATTTGTCTTTGAACTTCAATAACACATCACACAAACATATGGTGAAATAGCCTTATTGGTCCTACAAGTTTGAAGGATATCATTTGTATTAATTCTGTTAAGTACTGCAGTCCAAACAAAAGCCTTCATTTTAGAGGGACCCTTGATTTTCCAAGAAGATTTAGACAATGAGAAATTATGGGTAGCTAGGTTTCGAATTAAAAAATGAGGAGGGATTTATAAGGAGAACACTAGTTCATTTTCTAGTTTGATGGGTAAAACTCTGATTACATCACTTGTACCTGCTGAGCATAGTGATAACTTTGCATGAATTATACCTTACTTGGCAGTGTGTTTGGATGAGGGGGAATGAAGGGAAAGTAAAGGGAAGAAGGGAAGATACACTCAATTCTAGTTTGGATGGGATTTTTTTTAAATTGGGAGGGGGAAGGGGAAAGTAGGGGGGTGTTTGATAATTTAGAATTATGAGTATTTATTGCTATTTGAGACTTTTTCTTTTTATAATGAGTTTTATAAGTAGATTTTGAGTAAATGGATGTAGGCAGGAAAAATTTGTCAAGTTTGAAATTCCTCCGGGTAAATGGATATGGGTATGGGGATTCAAGGATTAGATGGGGACCGAGATGGGTTTGAAATGTATTACCAGCACGGAGCCACGGATATGGGTTCGGAGATGGCTGTCATATTTTTGTACGGGTTCAGTCCTAAGTACTATAGTATCCTACCCATACTCTACCAATTGCCATTCTTACCCAAAATACAACCCAAGAAATATAAAATTACTGAGTACCCCTAAAACTGAAAATATATAATTAAATAAAGAAACAACTTACTAAAGCTAATAATTCTTAGTATTTTTTGTTTATTAAGGTTATGGAACATTACAACCAGCCCCAAAATCAAAACTAAAAGAACTGAGTTGATTTGATCTTGAGTAAAATACCGACTTCCCTGCATTTAGCATTAAATACATTGACCTCCCCTTTATTTTGCAAACATACACATTAATCCATAACCTTAGTTCCATTAGGGATATGCTTAATAATATGGTTTTTATTCATATTTTGACCAGTGATTTGATGGTTATGTTAACATTAAATTTAAAATGGATTAAGTTGTAGTGTTTTTTTAAATTGCGAAGGAAGTATGTGATGTTTTCAAAATAGAGGGGAGGTTTGCAAATTTAATGCTAAATGTAGGGGTCCGTCATCTTTAAAGCTCATGCTTTCATGATGCTACAGTCCGGCATCTAAAACAAAAGTAAATTGTTATTCTTTTCTGCTTTTTAATGTTTTCTTGAACTTCTTGTTCACATAGCAATAACTTAAACTGTTGTTCCCTTAATCATTCCTTTGGCATCCCACTCTCATTCTAGGGTTCTACTTTATTTATTTATTTATAGTAGAAAAATTGTGCTCAATTATCAGTGAAGCAGTAACGTTGTTGCGATTAGAAAAAAATAAATGAAATTGACTAAATTTTTTTTGGAGAGGTTTGTGTAGCATTCTAACAATATTTCCATCTATCATCCGGCTAGTTTACATAACTTTATAACTGCTGAATGCCCTCAATCATTTTATGTATCAGGCAGAGATAGCTCGACAAGAAGCCAGGCTGAAGATGGAGAGAGACAATCTGGAGAAAGAAAAAAGTGTCTTAATGGGAACTGCATCAAATCAGGATAACCAAGATGGAGCTCTTGAAATCACAGTGAGTGGTGAAAAATACCGTTGCCTCAGATTTACCAAGGCAAAGAAGTGACAGAAAGTAAAGGAATAGTGTGTTCTTTTTCTCTTGGTCCTACTTGAGGACTTATCCATTACCTTGCTCAATTTAAAAATATTTTTGCTTCTGTAATTCATTTTGCTTATGAAAAAATTGTCTTTGTGATGATGTTGGTAATTTATTTAGTTGAAAGTGCATGTATTCTGTTTTCAAGTTTAGATGCAGTGCTCTTTTGGCACGTGATCCAGAAGGAACACCCACAAGCACTCACAAACGTATTTTAATTATATTAAAAATGTATTGGGATGAGTGAGACGAATTAGTTAAGCTACTCTAACAAAAAAACTTAGCCCATAAGCCTCGCACTTTCCAAATCCTAGACAGATTTTTCTTTTGCCTTCATGTCACATCAAGCAAATAAGCGTTGCCATCATCAGTACCCAATTCTGCATAAGTGCATTCTAAGAAATTGTTCAACGTTTTTATATTCACATAGTTATTTACAATAAAATTATGTTAAAAATATATGATAATTAAAAGATAAAAAATTAAACTACAAAGAAGTTAAATGGCACACTTTAAATCACAAGAAAACATTAATTTGGAGCCAAAATTTGAGAGAGTAAATTATAATTTATCCTTCTTTTTTTTCATGTTTTCTAGTTTTTTTTTCTTCCACAATCGCAATAACCAGAATGCAAATGCAATTGTAATTTAAAACTATAGCACTTGCTACACTACAAATTCCATATAAAAGAAAATCAATGGTTGAACCTAAAGAGAATCTTGTAGAGATTGGCTTCTGAAAAAAAAAAGAATATATAAAGAAAAACTATGATAAATTAATAATAGTTTGTTTTATGAAAATTGGGTATGAATTGATAATTACGGGGGAAGAAACTTGAAAGACAGAGCATTATCAGGAGTTGAAATCACTTCTAGAATTAATCTTTCATGGGACCATACCAAATTGATTTTATTTGAGAAAGAAGAGTGTAAGGATCTATAATAATTCATTTGTAGTGATCACTTTGATGAGAGGGAAGAAAGTTAATAATGATTTATTTTATATTATATCATAATTTGTAAATGGTTTTATGTCCACAGAAACTTATTGTTGTCTACCTCTAATGAAGCCACCAAAAACCACACTATATATCTTTGTCCACAATAATCTCCATATTTTTAGGATAAAGACAGTTTATGATAATAGAAAAATTATAAAGAGCTTCATTGAATTAATCCTTTCCTTTTGCTTTGATGGTTTATGCCTTAATTTGCTAAGAAACATCCTTCTTTTATTATAATTATTATTGTTAGAGTAATTTAATGATTTGGTTCTTCAAATATAAGATGGACAGATAAATGTTTGGTAGTTGTGTTAATTTAATATAAGTGCAACTTTTAGTTGGTAATAATGACTCAATTATTGAGAACCTCGTGCATGTCTTATATGGATTTCCAACTCAATTTTTTATATCTTTTGTGTTTGTGACATATATCCCCATTCCCCACTATTCTCTCATATTATTTAATAATATCTTTCATGGCTGGTCTTGTCGTATTAATGAGCCATTTGAATATTATATATCTATCATTAATCAAGTGTTTGCTTATATCATAACTCCATTTTATTCTCCTTTTGTTCACTATTTAATTAATTGGGATAAGTGGAAACATGCTTCAACTCTTTCTACAAATATAATCCAATAGGAATAAGCATTATATGTTAATGCTTTGGTTTGTTTATCATAAGATTCTCTCCATCGCTAATGAAATTGAATCCCAATCTTTCTTTTAACCAAAATCTTTCTTTAAAGCTTGACATCTAATTTCAATCAAGGAGTCCTTCTAGATACTCACATCAAATCCTTTATTCCATGTCTTGGATATGAAGGAAAATTACTCTTGTAGTTTGATTCAAATTTAGTCTGTCCTTTGTGATTTAAAATGTATCATTCAAGTCGATCTCTTATATTTTTTGTTTAGAATCTCTTTCATTTGTGATATTTTTTATCTAAATTTTTTTAAAAAAATAGTCATGTAAATGATAAAACAATAATCAATTTTATTATTAAAAGTATTGTTTACTTATATTTTGAAAAGTTTTATAGTACTCTAAAGTTGTTGTTGGAATGAAACTAATTGTTTTAACTTTTAAATATCAATTTAAACCTAGCAATGATGTCAAAACATTATAAAAAAAATTTCAAATTATAAATGAAACAAATTTTTAACAATGCAGCTGTTCATCATTTTATCTTTTATATGATTACAAAATTAGGTAAAAAAATATCACAGCATAATTAAGTGACAATGAAATAAATCACTGCATGAAAGGTTAAATTACACACTCTTTAAACTACATAAGAACATTATTTTGGGCCAAACCACAAGAGGCATATGTAAATTATCCAAGATATTATGATATAAGATAATAAGATATAAGATATAAGATATCAAAGATATTTAAGATATACTCATATTATATATAACAATTGATGGTATCCAAAATTTTCATATATATATATATATATATATATATA
>JASKGM010022662.1:0-29114 GCA_034509205.1 Ceratonia siliqua | reverse complement strand
TATATTTTTTTTTTTTTTAATTTTATAATTTACCCGGACAAAATCGGGTGTTTACAGTGTCCATGGTGAGCGACTTACTTGATCAGGCAAATAAGATTGGCAAAGTATGGAAGGTTGACATCTCAAGTCGACCAAGGCCTAGAAAAGATTGACAAGGTGGTCTAACAAGAGAGTAAGGATCAATCGACAAGTTAGGGTGTTAATCTGGTGTCGGTAGACGTGGATATCAACCAACGATTACATACCACTAAGCGTATGGTTACAGAAATTTATCGAATATGGATAACAAGAAAAAAGTATGGAGCATGTATGTAATCATTTTGGAGGAAATGTTTGTAAATAAGGTTGTTGGCACAGTGAAAAGGACACTTGACATGATAATACTCTAGTTTTAGTAGTCGTTTATTGTTTTCTTTTTCTTCTAGTTAGAATCAAAGGCAATCCCTCTTATCATTTTCATTGATTTTTGTCTTTTGGAAGCTCGTATCTCCGCAGTTATTTTTGTCCGTGTTTACAGAGGCAATCTCGTTGTCCTTGATAATCACATTCATGTTAATGCAATTATATTTCTTTTCATTTCACCAATTACGAGTTAGAACCTAGGGAAGTAGTCATGCTCCCTTATCAACAACAGGGACTTTGTGGCACATTTCCAATTCCACCACAAACAATTTGGCACGCCCAGTGGGACACTCGCAGTTCAGGTACGTCCCAGTTATCATTTAATTTTCCTTTATCACAATTACGTTAAGTATTTTCAAATATGCAACTACGTAATAATATAAATACTTCTACATCCGAAGGGTCAAACCCAAACGTGGGATTAGCCAAGACGAATAGTGGTTCCTCATCAGTGAAACCACAAAGAGAGCTCCATGAGAATCCTCTCTAAATCAACGACAAACCTCTTGCAGTCTAGGAGCCCGTCACGTTAACATTAACGAATACTGTAGGTTCTTCAATGATCCAGGAAGGAACTTCAGCAGACCATAGTTCCTTAGTTACTTCATCAGCCTCAAAACCTTCAAATTATGAGAGCTATCACAAGGTCCATACATGAACTACAATCAGCCAAGGTACTAGTGGCTAGATGTCGGCATCGTTAATGTCCACAAACACAAATCGAAACATCAAGATTGAGTTACTCTAATTTTTTGGGAGCTACCAAACAATGCCAATGACATCTTCCTAGAGGAAAACTTACGTTTGGCCAAGTAATCGATATAATGGTTTGACATAGAAAGGACAATATAATAGTCAGCAAACTCGAACTATAGCCTAAGGCCAAACTGCAACCACATGACGGTCTTCGAAGGGATTTGGGATACAACAAGCTGTGGTTAAGATGTCAAGAAATCCAAAACTAACGAAAACTTGTCTAACCAACACCACAATGATGGCCATCAAACAAAAAATGGATGAAATTAACCACAATATGGTGAACATGTTGTCATCCGGGATGTTGGCTATTATATGCCTATTAGTTAGGGCAACAAATAAGATGAGTGAAACTTGGCCAGAAAATTAGAATGATTGGCAGAGTTATTGAATCCCACTCAATAGGGAGCGCCGGTGTAAACTTCCCTAAAGTGAATCGTCGACCATCATGCATAAAGATGGCCAATGGGAGAAGTTCCTTCAATATGCAAAGAGCAGATGGGCATATCATGAATATACAAAGCCAAAATAATATAAATGTTATATGTTCATCAGCCGATATAACTGTGTTGTTGGCTTCTTTAAAAGTTGCAACAAAGGTAGTGTAAGATGTGTTCTTCTTACTAATTGCTAAACCATATAGATGTCGATGTTTCACATTTAAGCCAAGGTGTGATAGTTTCTCCATCAGGGTCAAGGCCTATAAGAGTAGGTATATCAAAAAGAAAGGGATTGACCATGCCATAGCAAAGATGAAGGCTGTTGGTGGAACGAATCCAAAATTGAAGTGCGAAGTCGATGAGAAGTAGATTAAGGGCTATGGCATGTCGCCTCAATAGCTTCAAAAACTCCTAAGTCATTCCATGCTCTACCATGAGCAACCTGAACTCTATCTAACCTAGCTAAGTATCAGAATAAAGGCTTGGGAAATTTCTAAAGGAACGTGAACGTAGAAGCTGTGGGTGAATGTAAATGTAGTCTTGGAATGAGGGAAAAAATTGGGGATAAAATCTTTATAACTTTTGAAGTCATCTACACTGGCCTTAGAAAGGTAGAACGGACAAAAGTGTCAAAAACAAATACTTGTCTTTGGGGTGCAGAGTAGTGGCAGATGTTTTAGCCTAAGAAACACTTTGAGTATTGAGTGAAGCCATGGAAGAAATGGAGGAGAAATTGAAGTATACGAGGAATAGAGGAAGTGCATCGAGAGGAAGGAAAAGGGAAAATTAAAAGAAGAAGTCTCATCATTTAAATGAAAAATGACGTGGCAGGATTCAAATGGGTGGTTACGAGAATCAAGGAATGGGTAATTAATAAGCCTAATCTACTTTTTGAATTTATGCACAATACGGAGAGTTAGTGCCCTGAACGTCTTATTTGTGTCAACATCGATTGCACTGGGAGACATATATTGGTAGCGAAAGAAATATGATTGACTCAAAATACCAGTGGAAGAAATGAGTCAACCTTTAAAACGCTGAGCCTAAGAAGATTAGGGATACATTCAGACTTATTAAGATCATTGTGTAGGTGGTGCCAGCATTGATGAATTAAAGAATGGTCACAGGTAACCATGGTTGACATGCTAGGAGGTTTTGATAGGTTAACTTATTAAGATTGATTAATCACTTGAGGAAGGTCAATGATAACACATGAATCAGTCATAGTAATAAAATCGATAACGGTTACGGAACCGTCAACAGGTGACGAGTTAATGAGGGTTACCTATCATAGTAAACAATTACAGGAAGTCATGGGATGTGAGTATGAAGCAAAGATTACGATGCACGCTCATTACCATCAGACTAGAAAAAGCTTATAACAGAGGCATATGCTATAGTAACAAGATTAACTGACATCATATACCAATTTTATTTGTTTTTAATAGTTTCCTTTTAGTGCAACACTGCTTCTTACTGGAGTCAGAGGCAGTCCTTGTGACCATTACCATACGTAGTTATTTTGACAAATTATCTGTCCTTTCTTTCGTATGAATTTCAATTGTCTTTTCCATTTAATGAAATCATATTACTTTTTTCACAAACTTTAAATTAAAACCTAGAGGAGTAGTACTGCTCCTTTATCAACAATAAAGACTTTATGACATGTTACGAATTTCAAGTTAGAACTTATTGGAGTAGCTCTGCTCCCTTATAAACAATGAAGGCTTTAAGGCATGTTACGAATTTCAAGTCAGAACCTAGAGGAGTAGTCTTCCTCCCCTATCAACAATAGACTTATGGCACATTATGAATTTCACCACAAACAGAATGATCTAACAAAAAACTAGTGTGACAATGTCTCCACCATTGTCACGACAAAGAATCCAATATTTCTAGCAGCACGAAGCACATTGAAAGTCGAATCCACTTTATTTGTGAGCTTGTGGACAACAAAGAGATTGAGTTAGAATTCTGCAAGATCAAGGAATAGCTCTAAGATATTTTTACAAAGCCAAATCTTATTAAGAAATTTGTCAAATTTAGAGAAATGCTTAGAGTTGTTGATTTTTCTAGATTAAGGGGGAGTCTTAAAAGTTAGTTTAGAAAAATCTAGGAAATACTTAGTCTAGAAAAATCTAAGAAATACTTATGAAAGAAGAAAAATATAAAGAATATCTAAAACTTGTAACGAATGAAGATAGTAAGTAGTAATTGGGAGTTACATTAATTAGATGGACTAGAAATCTCATTTGAGTCCTATAAATAAGGATGAGTTCCCTATTATTGTATCAAACCTACATGTAATGAAATAAAAAATCATTTGAGCATTTCCATTTATTCTCTTATCTCCCTAAAAGCTAAGAAAAACTCACTATAGGTATTTAGGAAATTTTAGAAGAAATTAAAGATCTTGGATTTAAGTCTTAAGGCTATCACAACCCAACATGACCGGTGCATAGACTAAACTTAGTCTAGCAAGCCTATGATCTTAGAAATGAAACATTGAATGCAATTCCCCCAAATTTCATATACATTTTTAAAGTTTTCCTAAAATTTCAGTAGAGTTTTTCCTGCAAAATAGATATTCCCGAAATACACCTGTTCAAAATAACCCAACAGGTACATCCAGAATTTATCAAAACCATTCAATACACAGTTTGAAATCCAAAACAAATTTTGACAAAACATAACAAATTAAATAGCACCACATACGCTTTCTTTAGCTGCAAAACGTGGAGTCTAACACACATATACAACATCAATAAGGAAGCCTACTAAAAATGTCTAGGAGTGAACAGGACTCCCAGAGATCTACTTGTCAGCAGGCTAGTGATTTAAAAAAAAATTATAATAAAGGGTGAGTCATACAGACTCAGTAAGGGTATAATAAATAAAGTGAGCAGGAAGGAAAGTAAGATAACATAGAGTATTATTAATAAGATTAAATTTATCTACTGGAATTATGAGATAGATAAAATAATTAATCACAAATGCTAAAAGAAGAATATTTCACTATAAGAGGATTTTCGTTATATTACCATAAAAATAAAATAAAACATTTAAAATTATGGAATAAAATTAGTAGATTCAAATTTGTGTGGAGTCTGACATGAAAGCACCTGGGGTGGCTCCACCTCGTTGATAGCCCTCTTTTCTTAAGATTGACCACTTCTCTAGGGGTGGTTCCATCTATTACCTCTGTCGACAGTCATTTTTCCTAGCATTGGTTATATCCCTTTTTCTTCCCAAGATTGGCTTTAGGGCGGCTTCGCCTAACGATTATTGTACTTATTAAAATACCATCATATACTAGATGTATCTAGGCCGTTAATCCCACTAATGGCTATGTGGTCCTAACATGGATTCCCCAAAAATATTTGCAATAAAATCAATTTAAATTTTATAATATCATTGAAAATGATATCTATCCCTCAAAGACATTGAAATTCTCAATTTTCAAAGACATTGCTCCAAATCAATTTAATATCTCATTTCAAAAATTTAAATTACCAAATTTTGTAGAAATAAATAAACAAAAATATTTCCAAAATTTATTTCCAAGCTCTGGTTTCCCCATACTAGCTAAACAAACAACAACAATAATTTAAAGGGTGATAAATAACCATACACAAGAAAATTTATTCAATATCTTAAAATCAGTAACAGATGAAAAGTATAAAAACTTAGCTCATTTAGAGGAATTTAAAATAGGAAAAGTATGCCACAATATCTACTATCCACTTACTACCAAGGAGTCTCAACTACAATTCCTCAAGCTTACCAAATTTCACTAAATGAAGCTCCTTGAAAAATGATCACCTTAGGAAAATCTTCTACTAATTTACTATAATTTTAACATCACAAAAACTCTCAAATAAGCAAAATACTAGAAATTTCATTCTCAAAATATACAACTACCTGTGAAGCTCACTAGGAAAAACACACAAATTTTTCTAGAACTTTATTTGGCTAAAATAAATTACCTAAATCTTTCAACTCAAATAGAAGCAAAAATCCCAAGAGAAACTTCTCCTAAAAGCCACAACCAGCTCCCAAGATACAAGATTTTGGAGTATTTCACAAAACGAAAACTGGGACCTTATAAAGGAAGTGAAAATATAAAGGTTTTATGAAGGAAGTATGTGGAAATATAAAAAAATGAAGCTGGGCTTCAAACTTAAAGATTGTGGACGACATGCGTGAAGGAGGAAGAAGATGGGGGAGAGGGGTTGCATAGGACTTTTTGCTGGAAGGGAAAAGCCACTTTAAAAAAAAGGTTTTTTTTGGGTTTTGGAAAAATTACAAAAGTGCCTCCATTTTTAATTTTTCTGGCAAAACGACACCTAATTTCTTATTAATTATACCCTCCAACACTATTATGCTACAAAATATTAATTATATATACTACTTTCTACAACATATGTAGGGATCATTCTAAAATTTGAAAGGTATTACAAAGCCATTGTATAGAAAGACTATGGGTTTGAGTCTCTTGGTGATGAGATACAAAGACTTTGAGTTCAATTCTTAAAGCACTATGTAGATCTCAAGTTCAATTCTTAAGGCTATAGTATCAAAAAGACCTCTGGTTTAAGTCTTAGGGGCATTGTAAATACCTCAAGTTCGAGTCTTAAGGCGCCATATATGAAGACCTCGAGTTTAAATTCTAAGACAATGAGATAATAAGATTTTAGGTGTAAGTCCTCAGGCATTGAACTTATGGGGACCTTGGACCCAAGGGCACTGATGAGACCATAGGGCTGAGTCCTAAGGGCACTGGTATGACTCTTGGTATATGACAAGACCCTAAGTATAAGTCCCAAGGCATAAAATATGATTTTATGATAAATGTAAACAATGAGTTCAAGTCTCAAAGCATAAACTGCATATGAAAAGCATTGGCTTGTAATGAGTAAGGGTGTACGCAATCTAGTGCAATTTTTTGATTTTTGACAGTGGAAACCGCACCGCACTGCACATGTTTGAGCTGTGGTTTGAAACCGCAACATGCTCAACATAAGTTTATTATTATTTTTATAACTAGAATCTTACAAAATATAAAGCTGCTCATTTATTAAGGATAACCAAGCTCACCATTAGACTTTTCCTCTTTGAATATTCAGTTTTAGCACATGGGGCATGAAAACATCTCATAAGTTTTAGAAATCAGTTTCATTATGATAAAAGAAATGCCAAATAAAGTAAATTAGTAAAGTAGGTAAGGTTTTATTTTTTTGAATAACACACAGTATGGAGGGAGTAAACCCACAATTTAAGCTTCCCAAACTACAACTTGCACCGCTAAATACAGTTTTCCTATATTTTAAACTGCATCGCTGTACACCCCTAGAGATGAGAGATTAACATGTGCTAAGGGTATCGACTTGTGGTGAGAGCTATAACTTGGTATTGGAGTATTAGGTCGGTATTAGAACATTGGTTTAGAATTAAATTCTTGGCTTCACAGTAAATTATTAGTATGTTATTTAGATATAATTCTTGTGAGGTTATAAGAAGATTTTGTTCATGAGAAAGCATGAATATCCCACACTTATTGTAAAAACCAGTAAAAGAATTAAAAATGGAAACACAAACTTGTATATTTAGAACATGTACAAGACATTGTCCTTAAAACATTATTTGCCCCCACTAGTTGCTGCCGGGTTTAAGCAAATACGTTTTTAGGATTTATCTAAGCACCCAAAAAACAATATTCAACAATGATATTGTTCTTTCCTCAAGAACTCTTTTGAATAGATGAAAAGAAGTGAATAGAGAGAAAATAGATTGTATAAGTAACTATTTTCTCTTATGGATTCTCTTATTTATAGCATTTCATTAAATCATTGTGTTTTTTCATTGAACCATGATTTTTTTCATTGAACAATTGTGTTTTTTCATTGAACCATGATGTTTTTTCAATGAACCATGGTGTTTTTTCATGGAATCATTGTGTATTTTCATTGAATAAACACAACTTTTAGACATACCTTTCTATTCAACCATTGTGTCTTTTCATTGAACAAACACAACCTTTAGATACACATTTTCATTCAACAATTGTGTCTTTTCATTCAATAGACACAACTTTCCATGGTGTCTAACTTTAAGACACATTTTTTCATTTAATAGACACAATTTTTTTTAATGAAACATTATGACTATTCATCCACTTAGTTTGAAAACTAATTACCATTGTCCAACACTTACGTTAGGTTACAACCTTTCTAAAGAGAACGAATGCTATAAGTTCTTAGCATATTAGGTGCACCTATAGAGGTTTATAAGAATGAGTTACAAACTATAAATCAATTCCTTCTTATTATTGGCATAAGCATCTAAATTAAGGTAGACTTAAGGGGGCGTTTGGTAGGGGTGTGCATTTTTCATTCTCAAGATAATGATTTCTAGCAATGCTATAAATTAAATGCATTTGATTGGTTTTAAACATTTATGAGAATGTTAGATAATGTTTTTTGAAAATATTTCTTTCTTATGTTTGGTTTTAGTACAACTTTCTTGGAAATGTTATAATTTTTTTCAAAAATAACATTGAACAGCCATTTATTTTTTTTACTTGTTTCTTTATATCTAATATCTGATAAATGTCAAATACAAGTTATTCCTTTGTAGACTAGTTAATCATTCTCAAATACAAGTTTAAAGCATGAAGCCAATACAAATTCTAAATATTTTAAAGTACAACTTTGGGGCAATATTATGGTATTCTCAATATATGATGTCATAGATAACATAATACAATGTATCAACGCTAGATAAATAAATAAATAAATAAATATATATATATATATATATATATTCACCAAAATTGCTTTGAGTTTAAGATTTAGATAAATTTTTATACATATATATTGTATCACGTTATCTATATATATAAAATTTGCACTAAGTTTAAGATTTAGGAGCGTTGTAAAGAAGTAGGGGAGACATTTTTCAATTTTGGTAGAGTCCGTTTATTAAGATTAGTTGAATATATTAATGAGAAGTAATTATAGAGATATAGCATTAATTTTTATTAAAAAGTTTACTTTGTTTTTCTGATAAATCAAATTAAAATTTTTGAGCAAATTATGTTTGTTAATATTTTAGACAATTAATAAAAAGGATATATTAAAATATAATTTATTAAACTAGTATTATATATAATTATTTTATTAAACTAGTTTATCAAAAATTAATGAAGAAAAAATTTCAGAAAAAACTTGCTTAAGAATAATTATTACGTAATAGAAATAATTATTATTTGTTTTCTAAATTTGGGGATTAGTTAGTTCTTTTCATTTGTATTCTAATTTTGGGACCAAGTGGTCTTTTCATTTTGTTCTTAATCTTTTGGTGTTTATAGGAATCTTGGATTCTCACTCTTCCCATGAGAATATTTTGATAAAAAAATTGATCAAAAACTATTCCTAAAAGCATTAGTTTCTTAATAATGTTTTTTTTAAAAAATATACACTAAATATAAAAAATTAAGATTTTTAATAAATTAAAAAGAGTTTACCTATCAAACATGTAAACTTAAGATCTCACCTAATGCACATATTGTTATTATAAGATCTCACCTAATGCAAATATTGTTATTATAATTTGTAATTTATTTGCACTCACTGACTCTTTTAGATCGATGTGTCATCTTTTTTAAGTTTTCAGATGTAGTGTAAAAAGTGCCGATGTCAAAACTCAATAGAGTGATGAGTTAAAGTTATTGGCGAGTATTAGCTGGCTTCTTGTTAAGTTGATAAGTGCTTTTCTTCCGAACTAGATGGGACTACGTGGTAGACAGTGAATGGGTGATCCCATGCAAGTTGGGGTTCTAAGTGGATGGGTTTCAATTAAGGAGATTCTAGCTTAGTTTGATAAATGGTTAGGATCTATCAAAATTTTATTTAAAAAAATTTATTTTAAAAATTGTGTCACTAAAAATATTAAAATAAAAAATTATTAAATCTTGATCGTCCAATGACCAGAATCTAATTGAATATCAATGAATAATTATGTATCAATGGATCGTCCAATGACCAGAATCTAATTGAATATCAATGAATGGTTATGTATCAATGGTTGCATGCACTTTTTAATTATTGAAATTCTAAGCTTTTACATGATTTGTACTTAAGTTTCAATGTAATATTTTTTCTAAGGAAAACTTTACTTCCACACTTTTGTACATCAACATCATTCACACCCTCAGTGAAAAGTAAGGAGAGAAGAGAGAGAGAAGAGATGGCAGGAAGAGAGAGAAAGAGAGAAAAGAAAAAGATGTGGATAAAATGTGAAAAAATAGGGTGTGGAAATAAAACGATCCTTTCTCTAAAATGATGTATGCAATTTGAAAAAAAATTAATATAAGTATGACTTTTGTATTTGATGAGAAAAGTAATTTGATGTTTGAGTATGTATTAAGAGGCATGTTTGTAGGGTGCTGGGTGAGGATCTATAAGTCACTCAATCTATATCAGTAAGGGTTAGGTAGTGACATTATTTATTGTTAAGATTAAAAATATAAAATAAGATTTTTAATAAAAAGTGTATAATTTTAATACTATCTATTAGATGAGTGATGTTGGGATATTAATACTTTTTCCCACCGAACTTTCGAATTTTAATATGTATACTTTTAAATCAGCAATTTTAATATACTTAATAAAACTATTAAAGCAGTGTATATTTCTTTTATATATATATATATATATATATATATATATATATATATATATATTTCAAGGGTAATCAATCACACCTGTAAAATAAAATTTTTTAGTAGTGATTTAAATAACTAAAACAAATCCTAATCCTTATTTATGGTGTCCTTGGTAGTTGGTTGGAGCTGATGCCACAATATATGTTAAAATAACACATTTTTTGTTGAAATATAAATATAGAATAAATTATTATTTATATGTTATAATTATACTACATATATTATGAAAAAATATATAAATTTTTTTAAAAATTAAAAAAATTATAATTATAATTTAATTTAATTTAATTTAAAATTTAACTTTAATTAAGTTATTTATATTTGTAAAATATCATTTCTAATAAAACACAAAAAAACTTGTATAACTCAAATATTCATTTATTCATTTATTTTTAATACTATTAATTAAAAAAATAAAAATAAATAATTTTTAAAATTTTTTTATAATTAATAATAGATAAATTTAAAATTTTTTTAAAAATATTTTAAACATATAAATTATTTAATTAAATTTAAATTTAAAATTAAATTAATTCATATTTTTTGAACTTTAAAAAAAATCTATATATATTGCATGATAGAAAGGAGGGGGGGGGGGGTCACTCCAGAATATTTTACTCCATAAATATACCAAACAACTTGCACAAAGGGACTATAATGTGATTTTAGGTATGGACAGTGAACTACCCAAACCTAAAACTCCAGCTGTATTCACAAGCTGGGCGTGAGTCCTAGGAACTAGGTAGCTTTCATCACTACCTTTCTGCTGTCAATTAATACTTCATAGCCATTCCAAGCACCAAGGTTTTGTGCTCCCCCTTCTAGTGTTTGATGGAAATTTTCGTGCTGCTATGCCTGTAAAAATACTCAAAATTAATACTAGAAAGTCAAAATTTAGAATTGGTAATACAACAGAGTGAGGTGGTTATTTTACACTTGACCTTTTAGATATTTTGATCCCCGTTTAAAAAAAACTTGAATTTGATTATTAGACTCAATAATTATATTTGATCAATTTTTAAATTCATTTATAAAACCTGGATAAGTTCAGGCCCAAATTTTATAAATATGACTAGTTCGGTCTCATCTAGTTTTTATATAGTTTATTATAAAATATAATTTACTATTAAATATATATATATATATATATATATATTTATTATTTACTTTATTTTTTATAATAAAAAGTTCTTGATAGCAAAATATAAAGAGACAAGATATGTTATAAAATACATTTTAATTTATTTATTTTATATGAAAAAGAAAAATTATATTATCCAACTTGACATAAAATTTATATTTTTAACAAGTTTGCCCAAGTCTAAATCCTAATTTTAAATTGAGCCAAACGAAACTCCAGACTAAATAATAAATGTTACTAGTGGCTTGATATGTGTTAACTTGCATGTTTATTTATTTATTTTATTTGAATAGATTATAATTTATCCGTCTGATATTCAAAATTAATTTGCCATACCATTGTTTAAAGTGTATCCTTAATGCTCTTGTATTTTGTGTTATTATTTAATCATGATCTATATTTCACACTAGACTTTTAATAAAAAGTTTACGTGAATGTTAAAATAATAAATATTTTGTTAAAATTTATTTCACTTATATCTTAAATAATTTATAAAGTTTTAAGGATATTATGGAGATTAAGTTGATGGTTTCAAGTTTTACATGTCCAATTAATTCCAATAATGACCTCAAACAGTATAATTATTCAAATTATAAGTAAAACAAAATTTTAATAATAAAAGTGTTCTTTATTTAATATTAACAAATTATTTTTATTAAAATTAGGTGATAGGAGATAATTTGCATGGGCAAAATAATTTTAGAATAAACTACAAGGAGATAGTTTGCAATTTATCCTTTTTGTTCATTTTTTAACTTTTTTAAATAAGAAATATAATTATCTTTTAGGACAACTATACTTCACTGAGCTTTAAAAATTTTAAATATAATTATTTTTTTATTGAATTCATATCAATACACCAAGAAATTATTTGATACGTTATTATCTTAATTTTAATATCTTGAATGATATTAGGCATAAATTTTTATATTTATTATAATGTTATTAATATTAATGGTGTCATTTAAAATATAAAAATGTCATGATATGAAGTTATTTTAGATTATATCTAATACCATCCAAAAATTATAGAAATTTTATATTACACTATTTTCTTTTTGCTAATTTTTATAAAATCCAATTGTACCGTTATTTTTTTTAGCAATATTCAATTTTCATCTATACTAATATATAAAGACTTTGGAGGTTATACCAGCATATCAAATTTTTATTCCTACGTTGCTCCTCTACTTTATTAATAGCTGCTTTAATTGTATTCTTATATTATCTCTCAACTCTATCAATAATTGTATTTCAATATTGCCCTCATCCTATCAATACTACATTCTTATATTGCCCCTTTACTGTATTAAAATTTACTCTAAAAAGCTAATTATATTAATTAATAAAATAAAAAATAAAACTAACAGGTATTAATATTTTAAAATGTAAAATGTAAATTAAGATGTTAATATCAAATATGAAAATATTAAATATCATAATATTTTAATACTTATAATATTATATATAGTTTGTAGGACTAGATCATTAAATTAAATTTGTCTTTTATTATTTTTATATTGTTATTTTTATTTATTTTTTTAAAAGATAATGGGTAATTAACTAATATTATTTTTATATTAATATTTAATTTTTTCCTTTCTTTTTTAGTAATAATAGATGGTTAAACTTTAAAAATTTTAAATAATTAATATTTTATTAAAAAATAAATTAACATACATACAAAGACAGTTCCTCCTAATATAAAACTCCCCAAACGGTTGAGAAGTAAAGCGACCCAAACCCATACTAAGTCGCGGACCAAGAATATTTTTATTGAGAAGGTTAAAAGTAAAATAAAATTAAACATATTAATATTTATTTTAATATTTTATAGGTTTGTAGTTTTGTAATTTTAAAATTATTATTATTATTTTAAAATTATTTTATTCTAAATTAATATAATGTTAAAAGAATTTTTTTGTTACAAAAATAAAATATTTTAGTTAAAGACTTAATGTTTTATTTAAAAATAAAAATTTTAGTTAAAAAAATTAAATTATAATATTTTTCCTTAAATAACATAATATATTATATATTTTTTTAAAATTATAACATTTAGGCCATAAGGACGAGCTCCAAGGAACATTTTGGGGGTTACACTATGCTTTTTGAAGTCAATAATAAGTAATTAGTGTCTTAATTACATGTTAATTTATAAAAATGTAATTATTAAAAATTTTAATCTTTAAAATATTCATAATTTTTAAAAAAATAAAAAAATAGTATAAAATAATGTCATTTATTTATTTATTTATTTATTTTTAAATTTAAAAAAAATTTGACATGATAGATTTAAAAAAGCTGACATTCCTAAAATCTTTTAAAAAATATGCCTTGTCATTGTCTTACACGCATGAGATTGTGCCGATAACTCTGGAAGTCTGGGCCGCGTGTCTCCTCATCAGGTTTTCATTTATCATATTCATACAATACTTTCGAGTTGTGTCCATTGGGGTATCGCTTTTCTTGGCCAGGATGATATGAATGTGGCAAACTCTGATTGACTTAACCCTCTGGAGTATACTTTCAGCAAAAGTGAGAAAAAAGGAAAAAAGAAGAAGCTAAACGCATTCAAGAGTGTACTAAATTATAGGGATAAATTAAAGCTTGAAACAGAGACAGACTGAAACAAACGACTGCTTCCATTTCTCTGATACTCTGATTCAAACACAATTTTATGTGTTCATCTGGTTTACTAGATCTGAAACACAGAAAATTCCCCAGATTTCCAAGGCTATGGAAGATGAAACAGGGGCATTAACTTCACCTCCAAAGAATCAGGGGGTTTCTGGGTACTTAACCCATGATGGGGATGAAATGAGGAACTTTAGATCATACCTGAGATGGGTTTATGTGGATCAGTCCAATATATGCACAGCTGGTCTCTCATGGTCTCTGTTCTTCGCCTTGGCCTTCGTTGTGCCACTTCTTTCGCACTTCCTCCTCGACTGTTCAAGCTGCGATGCCGATCACAGTCGCCCATATCACATACCCGTTCAGATTTCTCTATCTGTATTCGCGACTCTCTCATTCATCAGTTTATCTCGCTGGGATCGGATATATGGCATGAGGAAGTTTCTGTTCCTTGACAAAGTAGGTGATGAGAGTGACAAGATTCAACGAGGGTATGCAGAACAGCTTCAGGTTCGTCTTTTATTCTTCCACTCACTGTTCTTGATTGGGTTTCTTTCTATTTTGTCCCAAAATTGAGCATGCAAATTTGGGAAAGAGAAAGAGAGAATCCCACACCAAATGAGTTGAAAGAAAATGGAGAGGGTTGTATCCCACTCTGCTTCATGTTTTGACTCTGTTGGCTGCGCATTGGAGACTGGAGAGTGAAAAATTCAACTTCTATGCCATCACCCTTTTCAGTTTCTTAAAAATTAACCTCAAAGTGTCTGTGATTCAATTTCCAGTATGCATAAATAGAGGAATTCAGTGATGATCAGGTTCATGTCAGGAAAGCTACAAAGCCAGTGAAATGTTTTTGTGAAGGAATATAAACGTTGAAACAGAGAAGTTAATCTGGAAGTAGGAAAAGGAAAAATACTAGTTTGGGGTTCAATTCATGAAATTTTGAAAAATGATTCTTCAATTTGGAGCTGTTTATTTCCAATAATCACTTCATTCTTTACTCAGAAATTGGTATACAATAGGGTATTAGTATCTCCCTCAGAATTTAGTCAATTTACCAAATGTTGTGTTTGGATGGAATATTTTAAAATTTCATGGATATTGAAATGCAAGAAATTGAATTGCAAAATTCTTTGTTTTAATAATTAATTCCCATAATAGAAAAGTGACTCCCACTCTTTTGTTCTTTATAATTGTGATTGTTATTTGTCATTGAATGGGAGAAATAACCCTTCTCTTTGTTTTACATATAATTTTTCACTCACCAGTTCTTATCTTGCAGAAAACCATGAAGCTCATCTTGCTCTGGGGGCTACCCTGCTTCATAGGAGAATGTGGCTACAAAATATGGTGGTTTGTCTCAGGAGCATCAGAAATACCATATTATGGTGATATATACATCAGCAGCATCATTCTGTGCACATTGGAGCTATGTTCATGGCTGTATCGAACCTCAATTTTCTTCCTTGTCTGTGTGTTCTTTCGCCTTATTTGCTACCTGCAAATACTCAGACTCGATGACTTTGCTAAAGTTTTTCAGAAAGAAACTGAGGTTGGGTCAATCTTGATGGAGCACCTAAGAATCAGAAGAAACTTGAGAATCATTAGCCATCGTTTCCGAGAATTTATTCTGGCTTCTCTTATTTTGGTCACTGCCAGCCAGCTCATTTTTCTGCTTATGACTACCAGAACCGGTGCTGAAGTCGATATTCTCAAGGCTGGCGAGCTTACGGTAAAGCCCTTCCCAACTCAACTTTGCCCCTGTTTGGATACAAAGATTTGGTATTTAGTATATTGTTATTTATCTTGATAGTTTGAATGACAAATGACATCTAAATTATTTGTGATTAGGATACTATTATCTAATATGTTTGGTGTTATCTAAAATCCTAAGATATGATGGATGAAATTATTTTAAATAATCTAATATCATCCAAACACTATATTTTACAACATACTATTTTACTTTATTAATTTTTATAAAATATTTATATTTTTTTGATAATTTTTAATTGTCATAGTAAATATAAGAATTTTAAATTTTATGATATCTTATATTGTAGTATATTATATTATAGTATCTAGTATATCATAATATGTGATATACAAGTATATTAAATGGCTCTAAATAAATACTAATTGGAAAAAATATCAAAATAAGTTAAGTGCAAAAAAAAAGTAGTTAATTTGTGTTTGGGAAGATATTTTTTAGAAAACTTTTGCCTAAGCTGTTTGACCTTTCAATTGCACTTATTTTGATAAACTTTGACTTTAAGCTTACGAGAATATGCAAAAATTAACTTATAGAGACATTATGAATAGTAGGAGTGTTACACTGCCCAAGTTGGACCAGTCATTCTGGGTTTTTTAAACTGAATTATTTGTCCGGCCGGAAAATCAATTTCAGAAAATTATAGACCCAATTAGGCCCAATTCTCTGTCCCAAACCTGGCCCAGTTTAACTGGATTTTCTGGCTTTACAGGTTTGTGTTCATCCCTAATGAAATTAATAATTTAATCTAAACATATAAACTAATTAGAAGTACTTATTAGATTAGATAAGTTGCAAAAGCTGCTTATAAACTCATATGTGTTCCATTGGATATAAGTTTTTTCCATGAAAAAAATTAGCTTTTAAAAAATTAGGTTGTGTTTAGATGGCGTATTTTAACTTTCATAGATATTGGAATGCAAGGGAATTGAATTACAGCAATTCAAATTTTTATATTTGCAAAATTCTTTCTTTGAATAATTAATCCCGATAATGAAATATATATATATTTTTTACTTTTTATAGCATTTTTATATTTTTGTAAGCAAGGGCTAGGAACATAAGTCGGATAGCTATAGAGTTGAGTTTGAGTTTGAAGGCTTGATTTATTTTAACATTACTTGATATTACACAAAAAAAGTGACAGATTTTAAAATTTTTTTATTTAATAAAATAATTTTATGATTAAATTATTTGAGTTTCTAAAAGTCTTTCATTAATTATTTAAACAAAACATTGTGATGAAATATTTTAAAATTTTTAAAATTACCTTTTTCTTTTAAATGATCATCCAAATGGATGCGGATTTGGTTATATTAGCAACAATATGACTGGTGATGTGTGCATATCATGATCATCCATTTACTTTGGATGATCAGGATGCGCTCCTAATTTTTCCCTCTCTTAACCATCATGGCTGTCCAAAGTAAATGGACGGCTAAGATTTCAGCAACATGAGCAATCTCGCTATTTGCTAATATGACCGGATTCGCTTCCCATCCAAACATAGCTTGAAAGTTTTATTTTCTTTTAGGAATGAGTTAGTGGATGGGGATGGGCTGTTGCTTGACTAGGGACAGCAATTTAGGTGAAAACAAATATTTGACATCCGATTAATTTTGGATATCAGATAAGGTTCAGATAAGGTTCAGGTATCAAAATATATCCAATTTGATTTTGGGCAGATTTAGATTTAGGCATCGGATAATCGATATATGTCCGATATGAATCGGTGGATAGCATACTCGATACCCAATATTCACTCCTATATATATATATTTGAAAACAATAGCTTATTTTTATCTTATTTGGAATTATTGTTATACTTGTGTTTTTACAATTGGATTATTATTGTGTTTGTTTTTTGCAATGAATGAAAGTGTTTGCAATTAGTACAAAAAAATGCTTGTTGAATTCGGTATTGGGTATTTAAAGTACTAGTTATCGGGTATTTGATGTATCCGATATCTAATTATTTAGGTATCCAATATTCAATATTTTATTTCAAATATTTTGGATATTTCAAGTATCGGATGTTTTTGGATACCATAATTAGGAATGTCATTTTTTTTTTCCGAATATTAGATGGGATTCGGATAGTGGATATTGACTTTGGATTCAAATACAAATATTAAAAAAGACATAGGGTATCTTATGCAAAATAATGATATTCTGAGTTTTAGATATTTGCTAGTAGTTGAGTCATTAATGTTTCAGATATTTCGTAGTAGTTGAGTCTTTAATGGAGTCTTGAGAAAGTTATCTTCGTCGGAATATGTGCGGTCAAAAATAGTTGGGAGGTAGTCAAATAGTCATTTATTTAGTCTAGAAAGTGACTGGTCAAATCTAGAACCATATGGGGTCTATAAATAAGTGATTTTATATGTACTTTCAGCAGAGCTTAGTGAAGTATATTTTTCAAAAAACATATTCTAGTGTTTTTTTTTACTGTGAATTAGGAACATAATTCTGATATTTCAGAATTTTGTCCAAGGAGGTGGACTCCTCCCACAAACCCTTTTCACCCCACACCAATTTAGCCACCCCTCCCACAAACCCTTTCATCAACACCCCATTTAGCCATCCTATTTTCTTATTTTCCCCGTTATCATTTTCTTGTTTTCTCTTTTTCATTCCAACCCATAAATCAAGTAAATTCTTAGACTACATCAGTTTGGTGTCAGACCTCCATTTTCAGCTCAACCTATTTTGTTACTCCCTCCGTTTTAAATTATCTGTCATTTAAGGTAATGGCACAAAAATTATGGTAACTATTAAATAACCTCAATTTTAGCAAAAAATAATTGTACTTGACTAAATTACCCTTATTAAAGTCAACTTAAACTCTTATTACTGCTTTATTGAAGATAACAATAAATAGGGGTAACGTTGAAAAAATAACAATTAATACTTCATTGGTAATGTAAAACAACAGATAATTTGAAACAAAATAAAACTCCTAAAACAACAGATAATTTGAAACGGAAGGAGTATTATAGCTTGTTTGTTTTAGTTTTTAAAAATAGTTTTCTTGTTTTTTTGTTCTGCGAGACCAAAAAAATTCGTTTGCGTGATTGTTTTCATCAGTTGTTTTTAAAAACTGTTTTCAGAAAATAGTAACTAGAAAACAAAAAAACAAAAACAATTTTTTTTTTGTTTTGGCTTGTTTTCTTCATCTGTTTTCTAAAAAAATACAAAAAAACAACTAATGAAATTTTTTTTACCCAAACAAGATTTTTGTTTTTTTGTTCTATAAAACTATTTTTTAGAGCTGTTTTCAAAAATTATTTTTAAAAACAATAAAACAAAAAATGTTACAAACAACCCCTTTGATTTTTTAGGAGCTATTTTTGCACTTAAATGGTAACACGAAGTGCGGGAAAATATCAGGGCAGACTCATAGATCGTGAAAGAGATAATTTATTGCAGAGTATTGCACGAGATATTCATAATCTCTCAAGCTGAGTTGCTAATTTAGAAGATTTTAGGGAAGCAACAACAATCGATCTGCAGGAAGGAGAAGCAGGAAGGAGATAATGAGAATGCAAATGGCCATGAAGTTTTGAATGAGAATCAGGATGCTGAAGTAATGATGGTGAACCTAGAAGCATGGCACCCAGACCACCACCCATGAATCGAACGAATGCTTTTAATATAGCTCCAATTCGTGGCATCTATTAGCATGGCAACTACGAGCCTATGCATGATAATATCACCAAATTAGTTAGAATTGATGTTCCAGATTTTTTAGGAAAGCTAGAACCCCAAGCCTTTATTGATTGGATAACAGCTTTAGAAGATTATTTTGTTTGGCACGGGATGACTGAAGATAGAAAGGTGCGTTTTGCAAAGATGAAGCTGAAAGGAGAGGCAAGGATGTGGTGGAGCAGCATTGAAGAGCATTTGTGCAGATTTGGCCAGCCTCCTATTGTTCATTGGAATGAAATGTAACTGAAGCTGCAAAAGAAGTATCTTCCTCTTGATTTTGAGGACTCCATGTATGATGAATTATTAAGATTGAAGCAAGGATCAATGACTGTTGACGAGTATACAAAAAAGCTCAACAATATAGTTGTTCGTTGTCACGTTGATGGAGATCGTCAGCTTCTGACATGACACAAGATCGGGCTATGTTCATAAATTTAGCAAGAGATAATTATAGCTCACTTCTTCAATATTGAAGATGTTTACCAAATGGCTACCCGAATTGAGAAACAGTTAAAGCTTCCATCTGCTAGGCATTTTGGATCACAACCAGGGGAGTTTTCAATTAGGAGAACAACTCCAGCCATACAACAGATAAAGAACCAGGAAAATGCCACAAAAATCATGCCAAGAAATTTTTATTTTAAAAGAAAACCAGTAAGAGAGTGGAGTAAACAGGGTCGAGACAATGAGTGCTTTAAATGTGGAGGGTAGGGCCATTTTGCTTCCATGTGTCCAACCAAAAATCAGAATTTTTATGAAGAAGAAGGAGCAGACCAACAAGAGGATCAAGAACAAACACCTATGGAGCAAGATGACGTGGAAGAAGTTAAAGGAGTGGAAAAAGTAACAATGGTGATGCAACACATCCTTGCAACCCCTAAGGACTCTATAGGGGACAGGTGGCCTCGATCTAGTATTTTTCACATCAATGTTAAGTGTGGAGAGTAGGTGGTCAAGTTAATCCTTGATGGTGGGAGTTATGCTAATGTTGTTTCACAAGCTCTTGTGGAAAGAGTGAAACTGAAATATCAAGAGAAAGGTTGCTTAGATCAATGTCACATCTCTTCCAATCACTAAACAAGCTTTAGTGACATTCTCAGTTGGTGAACATTATAAAGAAACCTTTTGGTGTGATGTTATTCCAATGTAAGTTACACACATCTTATTAGGATGTTCGTGGCAATATGACATAAAAGTGACACATGATGGTAAAACCAATGCCTGTACTTTTACTTATAATGGAAAGAAGATCAAGCTATTGCCAATGAAAGGTGAGGGTTCCTAATCAAGGCAGTCAGCAGCAAAGGCTGTCAACATATTTGTCATTGAAGGAGTTTCAAGGGGAAAGCAAAAGAGAGAGCAACATTGTTTCTGCTTTGGTTGTGAAGCAGAATCAGGAAGCTATCCAATCACAACAACTAGAGGCTGACTTGCAACAAATATTATCAGATTTTCAAGATTTAATTCCAAAGGAATTGCCAGAAGGACGGGACCCTTTGAGGGATATTCAACATGTAATTGATCTCATACCTGGAGCATCACTCCCAAATCTTCCAGCCTACAAAATGTGCCTAGCTGAACATTAAGAACTTCAGAGACAGGTTCGCAACCTTCTATCCAAAGGTTTTATTCAAGAAAGTCTTAGCCCATGCGCTGTTTTAGCATTATTGACACAAAAAAAAGATGGCAGTTGAAGAGTGTGTATTGATAGTCGAGCAATCAACAAAATAACCATCAAGTACCAATTTCTTATACCAAGACTTGATGATATGCTTGAATTAGTGACAGCAGCAAAGGTGTTTTCCAAGATTGATCTCAGAATCGGCTATAATCAAATCAGAATTCGACCAGGAGATGAATGGAAGACTGCATTTAAAACAAAGGATGAGCTCTATGAATGGTTGGTGATGTGATATGGGCTTATTAATGCACCAAGTACCTTTATGAGGGTAATGAATCATGTTTTGCAGCCATATATTGAAAAATTTGTTGCTTTTATTTTGATGATATACTCATATATAGTTGCAGCAGAGAAGAACATGTATCTCACCTAAGACAGGTTTTGGAGACTCAAAGAGCAGACAAGCTCTACATTAATTTGAATAAGTGTGAGTTCTTAAGGAATCATGTAAACTTCTTGGGCTTTATTGTTTCCTCTAGGGGTATTGCAACTGATCCAGAAAAGGTGAAAGCTATACTTGATTGGCCCACGCCAACCAACATATGTGAAGTTAGAAGTTTCCATGGGTTGGCTCGTTTTTACATGTGTTTTATTCATAACTTGAGCTCAATTATGACACCAATAATTGAATGTCTCAAGAAGGGAAGCTTTGTATGGTCACAAGCAGCAGATAGATCTTTTAAAGAAATTAAGAAGTTGGTGGCTGAAGCACCAATTCTTAGATTTCCAAGAAGCACCAATTCTTAGATTTCCAAGAAGCACCAATTCTTAGATTTCCAGACTTTGATAAGGTATTTGAGCTGTCTTGTGATGCATCCCATGTGAGAATTGGTGCCGTTATTAGCTAGGAAGGGCATCCTATTACTTTCAACAGTGAGACACAAACAAGAGGTACTCTACTTATGACCTTGAGTTTTATGATGTTTTCCAAGCTGTCAAGCATTGGAAGTGCTATCTTTCCTACAAGGAGTTTGTTCTTTACTCCGACCATGAGGCTCTAAAGTACCATAATTCTAAAATACATATGAATTATAGACATGCTAAAAGGAGTGCATATTTATAGCAATTTAACTTTGTCATTAAGCATTGTTCAAGTGTGGAGAATAATGTTGTAGATGCTCTTAGCAGGAAGACTCACTGTTATGTCAGTAAAAGTAAATGGATTTGAAGAATTAAAGAATGAGTATTCAAATGATGAATATTTTAGGCCAATCTACACAAATTTACAAGCCAACTAGGTTGGTAAATACTCTGATTTCAGTATAAAAAATGGTTATCATTTCTATGGAAATCGACTATACTTGCCAAAGACCTTAATCCGTGATTCTGTTGTATGGGAACTACATTTAAGAGGACTTGCCGGACATTTTGGCAGAGACAAAATTGCTAATTTGGTGGAAGATCGTTTATATTGGCCTCGACTAAGGTTCACATGTTGAGAAGATTATATGCCAATGTTGTATTTGTCAGATTTCTATAGGAAAGAAGCAAAATTATGGTCTGTATACACCACTTCCTATCCCTAATGCACCTTGGGAAGACTTATCAATGGATTTTATTCTAGGACTTCCTAAAACACCAAGGGGGTTTAATTCAATCTACATAGTGGCTGACATGTTCTCCAAAATGGCCCACTTCACTCCATGTAGAAAGGCATCAGATGCATCTAGAATTGCTCAACTCTTTTTTCGAGAAGTAGTAAGGCTACATGGTCTCCCAAAACCCATAGTTTCTGACCTTGATGTTAAATTTGTATCTTTTGGAAGACTCTATGGAAGCTCATGGGAACCAAACTCAAGTTTTCTAGTGCCTATCACCCATAGATTGATGGGCAAACAGAACTTATTAATAAAAGTTTGGGTGATTTGCTAAGGTGTCTCATAAAAGACAATGTCCAATCATGGGACCTAGCTCTGCTTATAGCAGAATTTGCCTATAATAGTTCTGTGAACATAAGCACAGGTCATTTCCCATTTGAGATAGTGATAGGGTTTAAGCCATGACAACCTATTGATCTAGAACCTCTCCTTATTAAAACCAGAACTAGCCAAGAGGATGAAGAGTTTGCTAGGCACATTCACAATCTTCACGAGGAAATTCACAAGAAGATTAAGGTAAGCAATTAGCAATACGAAACTAATGTAAATTTAAGCAGCAGGAATGTTGAATTTCGGGAAGGAGACCAAGTTATGGTAAGGCTAAGGCCTGAACGTTTTCCAAAGGGCACATACCAGAAGCACCATTCTAGGGAAGCCGGCCTTACAAGGTGCTGAAACGTCTTGGTAGCAAGGCTTACTTCTTGGAGTTGCCTGACAAACTTAGCATCTGTCCTATATTTAATGTGGAGGATCTCAGTCAATACTATGGAGCTCATGAAGAAACTGGGGAAGAGAAATATGCTCCTAGGCTCCCTAAGGTGTCAAAAACAAATGAGGATATCGAAGATATTTTTGATGAGCAAAATGTTCTTACAAGGCATGGGAGTTATAAGAAATTTCTTGTCAAATGGAAGGGAAAACCAATATCAGAAAGTACGTGAACTACTGCTGCTGATTTCCAATGCCATAATCCTGAACTCTATAAGACATACCAGGCCTTTTACTTGTGGGAGACGAGTTTTGCCAAGCAGCAAGGAATTGATGCAGAATAATGATACTCTCTCCGTTTTAAATTATTTGTCGTTTTACATTACTAATGAAATATTAATTGTTATTTTTCTAACATTACCCATATTTATTGTTATATTTAATAGAGTAGTAACAAGAGTTTAAGTTGACTTTAATAAGGGTAATTTAATCAAGTACAATTATTTTTTTACTAAAATTGAGATTATTTAATAATTATCTTAATTCTTGTGTCATTACCTTAAACGACAGATAATTTGAAACGAATGGAGTATTATGAGTTTTAGATATTTGGTAGAAGTTAAGTATTTAATGTAGTGTTGAGAAAGTTATTTTCATCATTGGGAATATGTGTAGTCAAAAATAGTTGGGAGGTAGTCAAACAGTCATTTATTTAGTCTAGAAAATGTCTGGTCAGATCTAGAACCATACGGGGTCTATAAATAAGTGACTTCCTATGTACTTTCAGCAGAGTTTAGTGAAGTATTTTCAAAAAACATATTCTAGCGTTTTTTTTCTTCTATGAATTAGGAACAGAATTCTGATCATTTCAGATTTTTGTCCATGGAGGTGGACTCCTCCCACAAACCCTTTTCACCCACACCAATTTAGCCACTCCTTCCACGAACCCTTTCATCCCACACCCATTTAGCCATCATATTTTCTTATTTTTCCCTTTTCATTCCAACCCATAAATCAATTAAATTCCTAGGCTGCATCAATATCTGTCCATTGCCATCCCTATTGCTTGTATTTGTGTAGTGAAAATTATGGTGTTTAAAAAAAAATGTTGAAAATATTGCAGTTAGTCTCCATTAGCCAGGTGAGTGGGCTTTACATACTCCTGAGAAGTGCTACGAAGATCACACATAAAGCGCAATCTATTACAGGCCTTGCTGCTAAGTGGCATACATGCTCTACCATAAACTCATTTGACAACATTGAAGGTGAGACACCAACAACTGCAACAGCACAGGTAGCTTCAGCTCAAGCTTTCACTGCCATAGCTAACTATTGGGGATCAGATGATGAGGTTGGAGATGAGGAGGATGAGTTGGATAATACCAAATTGCTTCCTATATACACCTATACTATCTCTTTTCATAAGAGGCAAGCTCTAGGTAAGTGAAACTTCATTGCTAATTAAGGGTGTTTAAAATTGATCTAAATCTATTACACTAAATTAAACTAAACCAAACTACTAAAAAACTTATTTAATTGGTTTGATTTAGTTTTTCTTTAGATAAAAATCGAACCAAACTGAAAATTTGATCATTACATATATTTTTAGGCAAATTTTATGGTATGTTTAAGATATCGTGTCATAAGTGACGTAACACCTTACATTATTGTTAAATAAAAAATGACATATCCATATAATAGTAATGCAGGTATTGGCCCATATTTTCATGATTTATAACTTTGCATATAATTATAAAATTTGTTTGTTATTTTCATAACTAAAAATTAATCTTTTAAACTAAATATTTAATTTTTATAAAGTTAGAACTATTCAAATTAAAAAAGTTCTTTTTATATTAAAAATATTGTAAAATAAGTCTTAATTATAATTTAACCCTATTAAATATAAATTAGGGAAAAATTTTAAGAAAATTAAAATTAATTAAATTGAATTGACTAAATTGATATTTAATAATTTGACTTGGTTCTATTTATATTTTAAATACAAAAGCTCACCAAATAAAAATAGAAACTTTCTTATTTCTATTTACTATTGTGGTTCTCATTGAGTTTTAAATTACATGCCTTTGATGCAGTGACATACATGGAAAACAACAAAGCAGGAATCACAGTGTTTGGATTCATGCTTGACAGAATGTGGCTCCACTCAATTGTTGCCATTCAATTAGCTCTTTTCCTGTGGCTACTTAACAAGACAATTGGTGTTTAGATCATGAGTCGTAGTTTGTGACCCATGCTATGCTTTTCCTTACTATCTAGTGGATTATCTGCATCACATTCAGTGGCAATATCTAGTGGGTTTTCTTATTCCATGCCCCACATCCTTTTCCCTGCTATCAAGCAAAAAGAAAATGATAATTAGAGTTTATATAGACAGAAAGGAAGTGTTGTAGTTATTCAACTTGGTAAATTAATTTGTGACCTATGTTTAAGTAAATTTTGTAATTAATTTCTAGTAATAAGTAAAATATAATTAAATATGGAATTGCAGTTAAAATGTGTTAATGAAATACTTACATGAGAAAGAAATATAAACTGTAATTGAGAAATATAACCTACAAGTAAGAAGTGTGGAATGGTGCATATGCTTGAATACATAGTACTGTGTATTTGTATTATATTTATAGATAGTACAGCAGATACAATCCTGAAAGGAAGGAGACAAAGTAGGAGAATAAGAGTTTGAATTACAAAGCAATTATACTGTAACTTAAACAATATAGAGATCATAACTTGGTGGGACATGTAGTTGAAAGAGGTATCGAAAGTGACCATACAGTTGAGGAAGGGCATTGATATTGTTGCTAGTTGGGCATTTGATGTGGACGTGGATGGTGGTCAGTCAAACAGCTCCTTGCAAGCTGAGAGAGGGTTCTTGTACCATCAGCTTGGACTGGAGAAATTAGAACCGAGCGGCCGAGAGGCCTTTGGTGAAAATGTTAGTAGTCGAGTCTGTTGTGGATAGAAACTTAAGAATGACATCACGATTGGTAACCTTCTTTCAAATGAAATGAAAGTCAACTTCTATGTGCTTGGTTTTGGCATGAAATACTGGGTTGGAAGCAAGAGCTAAGGCACCAAGATTGTCACAGCAAATAGCTGGTGGCGAGGAAAGAGGAATGTGAAGATCCTTGAGAAGCATTCTAAGCTAGTAAAGCTTGGCAATAACCATAGAGAGAACACGATACTCAGCGTTAGTGTTGAAACGAGACACACCTAATTGTTTCTTAGCACTCCAAGAAATAAGACAAGGACCAAGGTAAATGCCATAACTGGTAGTAGAGCAACGATCATTGGGATCACCGACCCAATCTGAGTGACAATAGGTAGTGAGATGGAGATCCCCACGTTTGAAATAGAGACCATGATTAAGAGTCCCTCTAAGATAGCGGAGAACCCTTGTGGTTGAGGTCTATTGTGCTATGGATGGGGCATGCAAGTGTTGGATATTCAAGCCTTGTGATAGTACAATATTAGAGAGAGCCAACTAATTGACAATATTCAGAGGTATTAGTGATAGGCTCATCATCAATCGCTCGAAGTTTGCCACCGGTTATGCATGGAGCCAGGGTAGATTTGGCACCATCCATTTTTTAGCGGAGTATAATATCAACAATGTACTTACTCTGGCTGAGATGGAGGCCATGGTTGTCACAGGATGCTTGGATGCCCAGAAAAAATCCAAGATGCCCAAGGTCACGCTTGAAGGTTGAGCCGAGATGGGAGATGAGATGCTGAATAAGTGACTCATGAGTCCCAATAATGAGAATGTCGTTGACATAAACAAATATGAAGATGTGTTGATTAGATTTGTGGTAAGTGAACAGAGATGTATCTAAGGAGGAGATGACACAACCAAACTCAAGGAGACTCTGTGAAAGTTTAGTATACTAGGCACGGGGAGCCTGCTTGAGACCGCAGAGTGCTTTATGTAAATGTCAAACATGGAAAGGCCTGGAGAGATCAACAAATCCTTGGGGCTGAGTGATGTAGACTTCTTACTGGAGAGAGCCATTGAGGAAAGCATTTAAGATATAGTTGATGGATAGCCCATTCAAACTAAACTGCAATGGTGAGTATCACATGTACGGTGGCTAGTTTGATAACAGGACAAAATGTTTCGGAGTAATCAACACCATTAATCTGATTAAAGCCCTTGGCAACCAGCTGTGCTTTCAGCCTTTCAACCTATCCATATGAGTTTTCCTTGGTCTTGTACACTTACTTGGTGGAAATAACATTGTAGTCTGGAGGTCTGGGAACTAGTGTCCAAGTACCATTAGCAAGAAGAGCTTTATACTCCTTAATCATAGCCTTGACCTAATCTGCAAACTTAGCAGCTTATGAATAGGTGGATGGGGTAGATACAGTCGGGACAGCATGGAGGGCATAGAAAGGGTACTTCGTGGCATAGGTTGTTACATAATCAGTGAAGAGCTTGGGCTTGGACGAGCTAGTCTAAGAGTGAGTGAGCATGCAAGAGGGAGGTGATTAATGCAATGGAAGCCTAGGCTCGGGGAAGGAAGTTTGTTGCAGCTACTGGGATGTGGTGTAACTTGGGTGATAGGGATGACTCAGTTGCTTGGATGATGGGCCCGTGTCACAACGTGACGGCCAGAAAAAAGACACTGTCATGACCATGGGGTTACAAAAGGAAAAAAACATACAGAGATTAAAACGGAGTTGCCACCAATTAATTATAAGGATAATTGAGATCTTAAAAAAAAATAAAAAACTGGCCCTTGAAACGAGAGGATTGGTTCGAGAGTCTAATTACGCGTAGGGAATGTGTTAAGCACCCTACAACGTTCATCCCTAAGGATGATTACCCTAAGTCGTTTGTGCTTTATTTTATTTTTATTACCCCTTTTGTTATTAATATGATGAAAAGATGAAAGATAAAATAACTAGACCTACCTTACTGGGTAAGTGCCTACGTACCCCAAATGGGATCAAGGTCCACGTAGTTCGAGATAATTAGATGAAATTACAGTTAGGATGGATATATGATTGCTCCCTTAGGACAAATTGTAAACAATGTGGAGGCAATGAATCCTCACCCAAAGTCAAAGGACATGACATTGCAGAAACACTTAATTCTCACCCAAAGTTAAAATACTAGGATAATGCAGAGGCACTGGGTCCTCACCCAAAACCTAAGAATTGGATGATAACTGTCGAGATTACCAAATTATATCATTTTTGTCCAATATACCAGCATAGCACTAACTGTAGTATGTGGTAACACTAGGTCGAACCTTTGGATTACTCTGACCATGTTATCATAGTAGGAGATTAAAAAACAGGGGGGTTTAATTGTGGTAAGTTTACTCTATGAAATGTGCTGAAAGCAGTAGTTGATAAAATACTAAGAAATCATCAATCCAGGGGATGTAAACCAGCCTTAATGTTCAGCTATAATTACTCAATATTTATTCATTTAATCACTACAAGTGCTTGGTTCAGAATACATCAAGAAGCCTTTAATATCCTATGGAATCTCTACTGAACAACCATCCAGAATTG
>JASKGM010022651.1:0-29130 GCA_034509205.1 Ceratonia siliqua | reverse complement strand
TTTCTGTTTTTAAAAATAATTTTTTTATTTTTTTGTTCTGTAAAAATAAAAAAACTCGTTTGAGTAATTGTTTTCATCAGTTGTTTTTAAAAACTGTTTTTGAAAACAGTAACTAGAAAATAAAAATAATTTTTTGATGTTTTGATTTGTTTTCTAGAAAACACAAAAAATAAATAATAAAAAATATTTTTACCTAAACTAGTTTTTTATTTTTTATTCTATAAAATTATTTTTAAAAATTATAGTAGTCTGGATTAGTAGTACCAGCTCCCATATTATCATAGAGAATCACACGGTAATCATCAACAAGATGAGGTACCAGGTACCTCCACACCGATTGGTCTGTGCCAAAGCCATGGGCCAGAACTACGATTTGATTCCCTTTTCCAACTACTTTCACGTTATGAGCTTCTTCTACTATCCCCATTATTTTCTTTCTCTTTCTATGAGCATCTCAGCTGTTTTCTTTCTGATAACTTGGAAGGAAGCTGTCTACGATACGCTTGAGTGTTCTCTTGTTTTTCTTTTGATTTGTGGTTTGTCCTTGTTTCAACTTTTCAATTGTCAGCTTCTTCTTTTTTCAGCTAGTATTCCACGGACCAAGGCTGGGTAAAGCATCATGTGTCACGTGTGAACTGTGGACGAATTTAGAGTTCCTCTCCTAACAATTCATGCAAAAGAAAATTGCGTACTGTGGAGGGTGCAATGCCACGTGAGGAGGTCTTGTCAACGGCGGTGAATTAAATGAGCCCATGTTTTATGTCGATTTCGCGTCAAGATCTTTTTCTATATTTTTTTTTGTATTATAATTGTTTAATATTCGAATGAGCATAATACAGCCACGTGTTAGAATTTGTTTTTAAAAAAAAAATTTATACTTTTCTCTTCATTCGGGAAACCCAAAAGATTTGAGGTCACGTTGTCAGATTTGCAGTCAAGAAATCAAACTCCGCCTCTAAATTGGCAGTAGAGCTTGCCAAACATGTGGAGAGCCGTGACAAAACTGATGAATTATAGGCTTGTGACAAGTATGACAATGGACAAAATCTTCAACCCAGGGCCGTTGTTCGTATAGAACCTCAACATGTTGCTGCCCCCCTGCGGTACCGCCTCCAGTGGAGGTGTTTCCCCCACCTTCAGTTAGACGACAGCGGCAGCAATTGTAGCAGCAGAGCGGTGTGGAGCCATGAAGCTCGGTTGTGTGGTCTGGGAATTAGCGGACATTAAGATGGCCATGATCGCAGAGCAGCATAAATGGCAAAAGTAAAAGGTAAAAGTAGAAAAAAAATTAAAAAAAAAAAAGATTCTATCAAGTGATTGCATCTTGGCCATCCAATATTAGACGGCTACAATGCAAAAGCACCATACCAGACTTAATCTTTCCCACTTGTGTTCTTGGTCGTTATTTATTAAACCCAGGCAGAAATAATTGGTTTAGGGCCAAGAAAGTGATGAGATATCTACAAAAAACAAAAGATTGCATGCTTATGTACAGAAGGGTTGATAACTTGGAAGTAACAGGATATACGAATTCAAATTTTGCTGGTTGTCCTTAGGGGTGAACAGCGGTGCGATTTTAATCGTAAAACCGCATTAATCGCACCGCACCGAGACCGCATAACACCACGTTCAATCGGTGCAGTACGGTTTAAAATATAGATTAACTGCAGTGTGCGGTGCAGTTAGTAGTTTGGAAGGTTCAAACCGCGAGTTTACCTACACCGCACCGCACATTAATATAAACCCTACTTTATTTCCACTTATTTACAACTTTACAAAGAACCCAAACAGAATATTGTATGAAAAGGATCCAATAAGACTTGGTTGAAAATAAATTTTACTTTTTTGTTTTCATTTTACCAAAATAAATTTTCTCTTGCTTCTTTTTTATTTCTCTCTTTGCATTTGATGTATAGTGTATGATTGGTTATTGATTTTGATTCGTCTCACCAAATTGCTATTGGTGTTGGCTATTGCTATAATGTTCGTTCTAAAAACTTAGAACTTTGTGTTCATTTTTTCATTTAATTTGTCGTTTGGTTGAATTCACTGTTACATTTCTTTTTTTTTAATATGAAACTTTTTTTAAAGGACAAATGTTGTGTTATATTTCTGTTTAAAATCAATTGTGGAGATTATTTTATTAAATTATCAAATTATGGTTATTTTGTTGGTTATGTATCAAATTTTTCTATTTTTTAGGTTTAGGTTAAACCCGTAGTTAAAACCGCATCGCACCGTAAATATAGGGTGCGGTGCGATGTGGTTTTCCATGTCAAATTTCAAAAAAGCGCACCGCACCACACCGCATCACATAAAGAAATGCGGTGCGATTTGCAGTTTTGTGAAAAATCGCACCGCATACACCCCTAGTTATCCTGATGATCTCATATTAACTTCAGGTTATATTTTCATTATGGCAGGCGATGCCATATCATAGAAGAGTGTCAAACAGACTATATCAGCATCTTCTACCATGTAAGTTGAATTTGTTGCATGTTATAGAATAGATTCTCAAGCCATGTGGCCTAGAAACTTTAGTTTAGAGCTAAAAGTTGTTAACTTTATTAAAAGACCACTACGGATATTTTGTGATAATAGTGCAGCCATGCGATTTTCTAAGAATAACAAGACTTCCAATGAATCTAAACACATGGAGTTGAAATACTTAGCTGTTAGAGACCATGTAAGGAATGTAGTCATTACCATCGAGCATATTGGTATTGATTCAATGCTTGTTGATTCATTAACTAAGGGACTCAAACTCATAATTTTAAGGCACATGTTGAGAATATGGGTGTGTTAAGTTCTTTTTATTTGCTTGGTTAGTGGAAGTCTTGTACTTCTTTATCATTGTATTTATTTTATAAACATTATTATAATATGTTTTGATTTATTGTAAGATGCTTTAATCAATATTTATCCATACACCTGCTTGTTTTATTCAGGGGTCATGCTGATGATTAATGCATTTGTCGTTGTTATATGGAAAGCATACATAATTAATGGCATACCTTATGATAATTGTAAAAGGCTACAGCTATGGTGGTGCCAATGCACGGTATCCACTTGGCATAATGTTGATTGATTGTGTCTCACGGGTGACACAATTTTGGACCCTTGAGACTACATAATGACATATGTGAATGTCAAGTATGATTTCTTTTTTTGGCTCATGAAGAGCATATTGATGAAAGAAACAGTGGTGGACCCTTTTAATTATGGCACGGTAAAATTAAATGTTGATGCTATTTTATACTATACAATCACATTACAGGTTTGGTTTATGAGACTAGTGATGCTTGTAATCATGGATGATTTTGCATTGATTAAAAATGACATTATTACTGTGATTCGGCATCTATGAACTCATAATAGTTTAGAAGATATTGTCCCTATATTGGTAGTTTCAAAATTGCGGCCACATTGTATACTTTGTTTTCAATTAGAGAGTCGTTTGTAAAATTATTTTTTTAATAATAAATAATGCAATTAGTGTTGCCAAAGTGAGAGAATGTTAGAAATATTTTAATATGGGCTGCCACTAATTGTATATTTAATTATTTATAAATACTAGTTGTTATGAATTCAGGGAAACTGACTTAATATACCATATTATTAAATGTGATTAATTTTACTGTATAAACACAAAATATTGATAGCTTATGATGGAAGGGCTTATCAAGATTGTTTATTACGATTTTGGTCGCTCTCATTCTCCTATATAAGTGAGTAACCTCGCAGAAGAAAAAGACACTTCTTTTTCTGGCTTATCATCAGCCTTCTCATAGAGGAAATAGGAGGGAAGACCATCATAAATCTGAACTTCAGTTTTTCTAAGATCTTCAACACGTCAAAAGATAGGTATGATAATTCTCCATATATTTTACAATCTAGTTTCTAAGTCTAAGCAAGACCCTTGTGTATTCTAAACTAACACATTCATCACCAAAGGAAGGATATTAATTCCACATCAAAAGTTTGACTGCCAAAGATTCACAAGATGAGGATTCTTGTCTTGACATGCACTTTGGGCAAAATTTTGTAAGAATGTATTCTTTCAAAAGTTAAGTCCTCAAAAAATAGCATAAGCACACTTCATACCAGAAAGGAAATCCTTTGAAATTGTCCTTGCAAGAACCAATCTCCATTCAGAATCCTCCTAAAACGCATAAGAATTAATAATCAAGATAGATCATGAACAATAATCCTTCATTATATCACATCATTTGATTTATGGCATGCCACAATAATGCAAGAGATAAGAAGTATTTGACATGATTTACAGTGCACGGGGATTACAAAATATTGAGCATCTTCACTTTTTGAAAAAGTTGTCTTCTTTATATCGCTTCCCTGATTTAGTCTTAGGTGGAGCAAATGGGAAACCTAAAACAATGTGTTCCTTATCTATTAAAATTTTAGAAATGATACGAGGTTTAACACCAAAATCTGAACCCAGGTGTATGTATATTCCCCAATAAAAGTAATATTTTGAATTTCTTTAGGACCACTATGAACAGCGTGGATTGTGATAACTTTGTTTGCAAATTGAATTCTAATTCCCTGATACCTTTATACTTTTTAGAATATGTAGTTTGACATCCTTATTATACACTCAACTAACTTAAACTGCATCCTTATTATACACTCAACTAACTCAAACTGTAATTGGAACACAAAATAAAATAAAAATCACATAACAACTAACAAGATCAAATTATGCAAATATTTGATCAAAAAATTAAAGTTATGAAATTCAGTCAAACTATTAATCTACTGGCAATACAAATTTGTTAGCAATTGTACCCAAGGAAGAAAACATAAGGGATGGAAAAGGTAGAAAGAGGACGAGAGGAAGAGCAGAATTGGTACCTGAATAATGCCCTTTATTCGCCAAACTTTACTAGTGTAAAGTGCAATGGGTGCATCATCAGGGTGAAGAGACTTAACCTCCTTTCGGAGTCACTGGCTTCATCTACTGCAACATTATGATAAGTGGACAAACGCTCTGCCACCACAGGACAATTCCCTATCCTCCCAATGCTTTCTGACCTAGAACTGCTCGAATCTTCGAGATTAGCCACATAAAGGACATTGTTTGAAATAGCTCCAACAAGACCCGCTGAAGCAATCTTTGGTAAAGCAGATCACGATTGCTTCACCAATAGTAAAAATTCCTCTTCGGTGGCATTGATCGCTTTCTTTATCACATCCTCCGATAATCCACATTCCTCTATTGCGAACTCTGACATGAAGAAGAATCGATTGTATGTTCAAATGTTAATCTCTATCCAATCAAGAATATTGAACTATACAAATTTATAAGAGAAGTATGGTTTATGATGATAACTCAGCTACAAAATGGATCAAAGTTATTTTTCCTCCGATGTCATTGACGATTATCTGATTCCAAAACCGTTCTTCCAAGAAAAAGAAGAAGCATAAATCAACCAACTAGCTAACTATATAAATAAGCTATCAATGCCCTCTTACATTGAGGTTGTATCTCCAGAAACACCAATATACGAAAAATAAAAAATAAAGTTTATTTCATGGCTACTTACTGTGAAGGAAGGAAAAGAGATGGTTGGTGATGAAACGGGAAGCTTGGCGCCAGCTGCCAACCATAGCCATTGTATACAAAAAATTTTAGGAAAAGAAAAAAGTAGAAGCGAGAGAATTTTTAACTTCGAGTGAGTAGAAAAAAATATATTGATCTCCCAAAAATAAAATCATTAACAGATGATTCACTTGGGCTGGCTCGGAATTGTAGTCAAATACCCTCGCTTAATCAGAGTTGGGCTAGCCTACCATTAGAACCACAATGGCTCATATCATCACTAGGCTGTTTGTCGCTGTATCTCAACTTATACCAACTTGATTTATAGCCAAAAAGAAAAGACAACCTGTTTTTCAATAGATAATTATAATAGTGATTATGAATTGTTTGGTGATTATGAATATCATTTGTGATTATAACTATACAGCAATGATGTTGATTATAGTACTGCTGAGTTATACAAGAAAACACATATTATTAATAAGCTCTCAGTATCTTGTTTGATGTATCGTATAAGATAAGACTTGATAATATAAGTAATAATGGATAATATTATATAAATTTTTATATTATCATATTCATATTTTTTATGCAACTTACAATATGTAATATTATAAAACATTATTTTTTTATGTAATTATTAATAAAAAATAATATCTTAATATTTAAAAATAATACTAAATTCATATTATATCAGGACAGTAACATTGATGGTGGTGGTAGTAGTAGTAGTGATTGTGACGATGATAGTAGTAACAGTAACAATGATGATGGTAATAATAATGTAGTGGTAGCGTTGATAATGACGATAGAGGTAGTAGTGACAAGGCAGTTACAACAATAATAGTAATAATGGTCGTAATAATTATGTTAAAAATAATTACAAATTATAAAGATATATTAATAAATAAGGATAAAAAAAATTTTAATATAAAATTTTTATAAAAGTTTCTTATCATGAATTATATTACCCATTTGGATGATAGCATTACCCTATAAAAAATTATAATTATATAAATTTATATAATCTTTGATATGAATTAAATATTGTATGAAATTAAATATATATTAATTTATATTAATCTATCTAATCCGACGCACAAAAGGGGCTCAAAGAATTATGGCCCGTAACCCATAAATGCAACTGGAAGATCTAACTATTTAATGCAAGTTTTATAATATTTTTCCTTTTATTTTTTTCATTACAATTTACAATGCGGATTGGATTATCGGGTGCCTAAAAACGATATAGTTAGATACTAACTCTTTGAGTAGCTAGGAGCAAATTCTAATTAGGAGCTCTGGGTTCAATCATTGATATGTAACCCCAGAGTCCCAGACACTTGATGAAAGACATTAGATTTCGCTATCACCTTATGCCTTTTTTATTATTATTATTTTGAACTTTGACAGAAAAATAAGCGAGGAGGACAATTTTTTCTGGACCACTCAATTAAGCAAATTTCGTAAGGTGTTAGATCAGTAGCATATATTTCACTTGATGAGATATTTTTAACTGTATTTTAAATAAGTGACATTATATGATTTATTAATAACACAAATTTATTTTATACTATTAACAGTGAATCAGGATTAAATTATGTCTTATTGTGATCAAAGCTAATTATAATTTCGGTCACCAATTTTAATTTTTTAAAAAATTAGAGTATAAATCTCAGAATCATATCTAATTCATTGGATACTTACATGTCAGTCTCTTCATTACTCTAGTGATGTTCTTATTTAACTCGATCTTTTACAAGAAAGAACCCAAAGAAAGAAAAACCATCTTTTCCCGCTCCATTCCACTTTGCTTCTGATCTTTTCCCCAATGCATGGCTTTCCCATTTTGAAGCTCTTTTTCTCTCTCTCTCTCTCTGACTCTCTCCGCGTGACTTTGTACAGTCCCCAAATCCTATTTTTACATACTCCACCCAACCATAAAGTATCCGAGTTCACACTTTAATCATGACAAGCATAAGCACCAAATTTCTCCACTTATGTTGGGGCTTATCATTTAACATTCAATTACCACCACAACTCTCATTCATCGTTCAATATCTTAACATAATTAACCTCAATCATATATCTGCACCCAATTAACTAAAAAAATATATATAAGAAGAAAAGAGTGGAAAGAAAGGGTGTACAGCAGGCGAAGGCAAAGTAGATGTAACAGCTGCTTCATTCTCACGAGAAAGTGAGCGCTTTTGATTAAGAGCCTGCGCTACAATATTATAAATTATTTCAAATTAAAGGAAACCATAAAGGCAATCTATCTAAATTCTAAATTAAAATTAAAATTAAAATTACAACCATGCGACCACACCCTTCACGAGTTTGATAGCAAAGCTTGCTCTTCAGGATAGCTTGCATGCGAAAGCTCCTTTAGCCATTCAAACGTTCGACGACGTGACATTGCCTTCTTCCCCTGCTTTTGCCTCTGCTTCTGCTTCTTCGATTCGACCACTTTTTCTTTCATGGCGTGCCTTGCACTTTCTGTCTTGTTGGTGCTTTTAGTACCATTATTGGTTATAATGTCCGATGGCACAGTTTCAATCGAGCACTTACACCCACTCAAGAAACCACCGCCTTTGCCCACAAACTGCTTGAAACCATGATTGCTCTTGTCGCTATGATGACTACCGCTACTCATTTTGGCAACTTTAGAGGCACCATTTGCTTTGAAAGTACTGTTGCTGCTACTACTGCTACTGCTATTGCGACTGACAGGATTTTTATTTGCATTATTTGTACAACGAACTTTCAGATCTTGCAGTCCTATCTCAGGTGCGGGCACCACACCCAAACGGAGAAAGCCCCATGCTGATGATTTTCCACCCAAATTACCAAAACTTACTTGTCTTGGACCAGATACCCTTAACTGAGGCTTGGGACTTGGATGCGCGTGAAACTGATTTTGCACCCTGGGTTTGGAAATTTTTTGACTGGTAATGGTGGTGGAGCTAGTGCTACTTGATGAATTCTGACTTCTAACACTGCTGCTTCTACTGCTATAGCTCCTAAACTCAATCAGAGAACCGTGGTCCATGGACTCGGACCTAGATGATTCGCGCCGATTAAGTTGCTTGTCATCACGTTTGAACCCGGTGGAGGTAATTAAACCGGCATCCGAGCTAAATGAACGACGGAATGGGAGAATTTGGCCTTGGAAGAAAACTTCATCTGCCGCACACATTTCTGATTCTTTGGAGAAGGGACCACCCCATAAGCGGAAATCAAATTCTTCTTGGCTCTCAATGGCTTGAGAATCTGCCTTTCTTGCTTGTTCCTCCTCTTTGATCAGATTGTCTGGAAGATCGCAAAGCGACAATGCTTCTTCCTCCTCCTCCTCCTCTTCTTCTTCCACCTGATCAAAGTTGGAAGCCTCCCACTTTCTCTGAATACAGTTTGTCGCCATCTCACGAAAGGTACAGGTTCGGTTTGAAAACTGTTGGGTAACGGTGAGGGTGGACAAGGATTTAAATAAGATTAAGATTTTACAGTAAAATGAAGGTATTTGAAAAGGGGGGGATGGATGTGGGTGACAGAGAGACAGAGTGAGAGAGAGACAAGACAAGTGGAAGATAAAAAAGAAGTAAAGGGAAGGGCTGACGAGCTCTAAAGTAAGAATTAGAACAGAGAAGTCAGTGCAGGCGACCCAAAATGGTGTCTTTTACTTGTTTGGGAGTGAAGAAAGGAACTGCGATTTTTGGGCCGGCCACTACCAGAACCTGTACGCCTCTGCAATCGCTTTTATACTATTCTTCTGGATGGGCTTGTGAATGCCTCAACTCTCAAGTAGGGTGGGGACAATTGTGGTATTTGAAATTGAATTGCAATCCTAACTTGTAAAAGAAAAATAATTTTTAATTAAAATACAGTAAAAAAATATAGAGTATTTGTAACGATTTTTGTTTTATTATTTTTTAAAATAATTCTAAAAAATAGTTTTATAGAACAAAAAAAATTTATTTAGGTAAAAATATTTTTCATCAGTTGTTTTTTATGTTTTTTAGAAAACAGATGATAAAAATAAGTCAAAACACAAAAAAATTATTTTTATTTTTTTGTTTTCTAATTACTGGTTTCGAAAACAGTTTTTAAAAATAACTGATGAAAATAGTTACTCAAACAAATTTTTTTATTTTTATAAAATAAAAAAATAATTTTTAAAAGCTAAACCAAACATCATAATAGTATCTCAAGAAAGTAACAAGTAACGTAACCATGATCAGTTTCGCTTGACTTTGGTGATCTATTATGGGCGAAGAAAAGTTAGACGGACAAAAAATAACATTTAGATCCTCTCATATAAAATCATAGATATAGACACACACAAAATTATTATTTTTGTTTGTAATTAACCAATTTGTAGTTATCTCTTTCTTTATATCATTATCATGTCATACGAGAGGATGAACATTTATAATGTCTCTAAATGAAAAAGACTTAGGTCTCCCATCTTTAGCAATATGGCTATATTTCAGTATTTCTTATAGAAAAATATTTGCATTACAAAATATATTACTCTCGTATAACTTACAAACTCATTTTGTGTCACACTAGAAAAATTTAAAGTTTGGTGAGATATGATGAACTCTCTTTTGACAAAATCTCCTCATACAATCTCTTACAATTTTTTTTAATTACTCATCGAGTAATATGATAATATAAGAGAGTTGAGACAAATGAGTAATGTGTGATTAAAAAAAATTGTAAGAATTTAGAAAAAACGTATTGTGAGAGTAGCATGTCTTGATGTAATGTATGCATTATTCTTTCTTATATAATAATGAAATAGTTAACATAAACAATTTTATTTAATGACCAAATAAACAACATACAAAATTTTTACCAAAAAAAAAAGATACGAGATTTATTTGGGTAAAATTTGTATTTTAGAATAAAAGCACTCGAAATTTACATTTTTTAATATGTATTTTATAAAAACCTGAATTAAAAGTACTCGTTAAAATTTTAAAATAAATATTTTTAGCTTATTCTTTCAACATATGATCTAATTTGTTTATGCTGACAAATAAGAGTGTACTTCTGTTATGTCAGGCTAAATATATGATCTGCTTGTCTGCTTGATATATATACTTTTATGGTTTGATATTTACTTGTAATTATAAATATCATACAGAATTAAAGATAAACCATTAATTTCTGAAATATCTGATAGGAGAAAATTTACCAATTAATTTAAAACTAAATAATTATATAAAAATTTAAATTTTATTTTATGTCTTCTTTCTTAAAAAATAAAATATTTAAATATTTAAAAATATCTACGATTTTTCATTAAGTGTTTAAAATAAAAAATAATAATGTTATTCATACTGGATTACTGGGTCCTTTTAGGCTTCACATTCGCACCTGTACAACAATACCGGATCCATAAACATGGAAAATCATCACCGCCATCTCCCATTACTTAAATCAATTCATTTATTCAGAAACAAAAAAGAAAGATTAACAGATTTTCATCTTTACTTTTTAAAAACCAAATTAGAATCGTTCCTTATCATGCAGTACCAGAAACGAACTGACAAAGCATTTCTAACTGTGTACGTGAGACAGTCCAAATTCATAAGGCCCAACTAGACGACCAACAACACAATTTAAAGAACCAGTTGATCCACCCAACTGGAGATAAGATGTTCTGCCCTCCTGGGCCTAAATTTTACTTTGCATCTTTTGAGAAAGGGGAAAAAGATGATGAAGACATTAAACAACAGAACCAGAAGATAAAGAAGGATGATCATTCTATCCAGTATTAACAATCTTTTTTTTTTCCCTTCTTTTTTGAGTTAAGAATGGCAAAAATCTGTAACCATTTAGCCCATTTGTTTCTAAGGTGAAATCTAACAAGATACGTACTTATAAGGTGATTAGAATGAAAACAGAAAACGATTTCTTATTAGACGAAGAAACAGTGTGTATTATCAATTAAGGAACTCCTCCGCGATTAATGGCGTCGGCATCTGAGGAAACGGCAGCACCAGAGAGAGTGGGGGCCTCCGTGGCGCCAGCTCCACGACCTGGCTTCGGTTCTTGATGGCCTTCGGTACCATAACCCTGAATCTTGTAGTCCTCCAAGTCATTGTATTTCAAATGGGGACTTCCTTGCAATGGAAGCCCCTCGAGGCTTCCTTTGCCTGATTCGCTAGAGGCCTTTGTCTCCCTTTGCTCTTGGTTCTCCATTTTCGTCTTACCTGCTCTGTTCTTCTCCTGATTCTCTATATACTGTGCTTTCTTATTCTCCGTTGTTATGTCATTTGACAAGTGTAAAAGACGTGGTGATCCACGATAGATATACGGGAAACGAGTCAAACTAAGGAGAAGCCTCCCATTTCCATCCACAAAACAATGAACCAGCTGAAAGTTTGGATCTTCATGTGTTTATTAAAATAACACAAGGGGAGGAAGTGAAATTGCAAAATATTGATTATTCAGTTATTTCATGTTTTAATACGCAATATTACAAATCTCTTTTTTCGCTTTCAGTGTCGACCTCATCTTTAATCTTTATTCTGAGCTTTGGACTCTGATCAGTGATAAAAAACGACATTTTCTTTTGGCAACGCAATTACAACCATTCAAATGACCTAGTGAGGATGAGAATTCATTTGCGAAAACAACAGCTTGAATAACGGGTAGAAATCAAAATGTTGACATGATAGTAGAATCAGGACGCAGTACGAATAAGGCTGCAAATCCTTATGATTCCAATGCTGTACACCGGAAGAAAGAAATACAGAGGCCAAACATTTTGCCCATGCTGTTTCTCCCAGGGAACACACAACAATAACCAAACATTTGTTCTAGATTCAATTATAACAGTTAGCCAATCAAGCACACCCCTCTTCGAGTGAGTGATGAACCTCGATCAACCTTCCTTTCTTTTGTCTCCCTCTCATTCCGAGCTAAATGCGATTGGGCTTCCCACGACATGCTTTCCATCTGACCATTCTAGGCTACCAAATCCATTCAGATTCTGTGGTATCGAACCCGACGCCGTGAATGTGACCGTATACGATTTTTTCTCGTTCTCCCTGAAATTCAGCACTTGGGGCTCAACAGAGATTTTAACGGATGGGGTATCTGACGTCACAGAGGCCTTGTATGTTCCTGCGGTCCCCACATTAGTAAGAGTCCGCGTGTGTTTAACTACACTGGACCCACCGCCTGATTGAAATACCACCGCAAACGAAGGGTAATTAAGCGCGGTTAAACTATATTGTTTGCTTGCGTCGCACCCGAATTTTCTCCTCGCCAGGCTGGTGATTTGTGTGGCTGTGTAATTCAACCCGCAGAGGAATCCTAGATAATCATCAACAGTCAAATCATAGACAAGTCCTGGATTAAGGGCTGTAACGGGATCCACGTGTCCAGCACCGTGATCAAATGGTGTGGATGGTTTCCCTGTAGCACTGTCCTGCAACTTATTCCCGTTCTTGTAAGTCGTATAGGCTGTGGTCATCAGCGCCGATCGAATCACGGCTGGGCTCCATTCTGGGTGAGCTGCCTTGATCAAAGCCGCTAGCCCGCTCACGTGAGGGCAAGACATAGACGTGCCTGAGATAATGTTGAAATCCACGCGCCTACTATCCACTGTCAATCCAGTAGGACCCACTGCTCTTGACCATCCCGCCAAGATGTTGACACCTGGCGCGATGAAGTCAGGCTTCAGTATCTGTGGTGTGATGGTGTTGGGACCCCGAGAGCTAAACGCCGCTACAACCGGTGATGGCTGAATTCCTACCTTCGTTCCCTGGAATAGAATCTTCACCGTCGGTTTTGGGTCAGAAAACAGGTACTTTTTTATGGCATCGCCTGCATTTTCACCCACCGCTGTTGCAGGCAAAAGATGAGCGTCGGCCACTAATTCTTCTCCGTTAGCGGCAGTGTTTGACAACACCATGCCCAAACCTCCGGCTGATTTCACCACAGCTCCTTTCTGCACCCTAGCACTCACTCCACGATCGCACATCACAATTTTTCCAGCAACTTTTTCCGGCGTCAAGGTACCCATCATGCACAAATTGCCATTTGAGGCATTGCTCGCATTGCCAGCATATATAATGGGTAGTGGAGAATCAGGCAAAGCATTGCCTCTGTAAAGAGATACTCCTGAATAGTTTTGACCATTACCCAGACTAACATATGCCGGGAAATCTCGATCCAGTGTGCCAGCTCCAACGGTAGTAATCCATGGTGCTACATTGGAGAGACTGAACGAACTGGGACCTGCGTTTCCTGCGGAGCAAGAGACTAGGATCCCTTTCTCCATTGCCGCAAAAGCTCCAATCGCCACACTGTCTCTGTAATAATCGGACATCCCCCCTCCGAGAGACAAAGAAAGGACATTGATGTTGTCCAAGATGGCCTTGTCAATGGCGGCCAATATATCAGAACTAAAACAGCCTCCGATCCAGCAAACCTTGTAGGCAGCGACTCTGGCATGAGTAGCCATCCCACGCGCTGTTCCAGGAGCATAGCCGAAGAGGTTTGCATCTTGGACCGCTGACCCTGCAGCTGTACTCGCAGTATGGGTGCCGTGGCCATCATCGTCTCGTGGCGATTTAGACTCTTTGGTTTCGTCGATTGGACCGATGATGGCCTCATAGCCCTTTGCAAAATACCTCGCTCCTATCAATTTTCGATTGCAGTTTGACGTTGTGAAATTGGTGCCCGTTTCACACTCGCCTTTCCAGCTGCTGGGGATGGGTCCGAGTCCAGTATCGTCGAAGCTCTTGCTCTCAGGCCAAACACCAGTGTCTAGGACTCCAATAATTACCTCACTACCCGAGTTTGACTCTGGGAACAAGTCCGCGTTTTTATCGAGTCCAAGGAACTCGGGGGTCCGAGTTGTGTGTAGCTCGTACCTCTGCTCCGGCAACACGGCTAGAATTCCGGATTGGCTCTCCAGTAACTGAGCTTCTTCTGCTGTTAATCTTGTGGAAAATCCATGGATTGCGTTATCGTAGGTGTAGAGCATTTCAGCTGACGCAGAGGCTGATTTGAGAGACGATTCATACCAGATTGAATGGTGCTCGAAGCTTGCTGGCATCTCGGATTTGGCCACATGTACTATGTAAGTGCTCTTCTGGTCCTCCATCTGCTTCTCCATTGCTGCCAGGGAGACACCGCATAGACCCAGAATCAAAACCGAGAGAAATACAACCAGAGATTTGTTAAACGTCTCCATGCTAGCTTCTTTCCCCATCCTCCCGAGTTTAGAGTGACAGTAATAGAGAAAACCTGGTTTTATAAAGCACTCCCTTTTAATGCAGAGTATGTAACTGCTGCTACCGAAGAGTGAAAGGAAGAAGAGGGAAGCGGTGGGTCGTTGTCTGGTTCTCTGAATTATTGCATCGAGACAAAAGCAGAAAAACACAGACAGTGGGGGATAGGGTACTGGAAACCTCTTAATTTGCTGCTTTCCTCACATGCGAGTCTACCCTCTCTCTCTCTATCTATCTCTTTGACACTCGGCAATTTTTTTCCTTTCACTTTTGCAGATTAAAGAACCACTATTCTCATTCTTTTACCAGAGCCGTGCAGGCCTTCTTTCACAAAACCACGTTGTCCAAATCCACCGGACCACCTCTATATAATACTCATATAATAATCCAGTAACCTACCACCTTGAATTTCCAACTACGTCTGGTGCTGACACTTTATCATTAAAGAGGGTGCATGTATACTGTGAAGGCAAAGGCGCAAAAAATATTGTAAATTACGCGTTTTGGTTCACGGGTTTTTATCTGTAGTGGCGACTAGACAATCTCTACTAAACCTAATTAACCTTTGTTAAACAAGAAATCTGTCATTTTTGGACGTTCTCCCTTCTCAGTCTTTAGTCTTTACCTGCCAACCAAACTTTTTTTTTTCTTAATCTCACGGGTATTACTTCTCCGGCTGGAATGAGTATAGTTCCAATGTACTATGCAGAGATTCTGAAACAATGTATAAGTGGGCCCAAGAATCACGTGTATCATTTGTGAGGGCAAAGTGATTGGATTATTATACTTTGTTAGTAATAAACAAAATAGAACGTCTGATTAGAATATCTCAACCAAACAATTGGCCTCTATCTGGAATGAAAATGGTTGCTGGGAGCGTCGCTTTCGGCAAACGCCAGAGAAGTTTGGTGTTTTTCTCTTGAGAGAGCCAACTTCGTCTGCTACTCTGCTTCACGGGTCAAGTTTCACTGTCGATATGACAGATTTGCTCCATGTCTTCATGGTTACACGAGGAGAAGGATCATTTACAAGTCTAGTACTTGCATTGTGTGATTTCCATCGTAATGCTTCACAGCCATGTACTGACTCACATTGTTTAGAATCTACTTAAAAGTCATGAATTATGTTTCCTTCTATTGGAAAGGACAAAGAAGAAAAGGACTAACCAAAAAGTTTGGAAATACAAAATTGAGTTTCTACCCACAATTTTTCGTGGAAAATTTGTACGCATGTGAGGCTTGATATACCTTTCAGTTTTGATAAGAAGAGTATGATATATCGTTAAGTTATTTTTTGATTAAAAAAATTAGCTCATCATTATATGAACATGAAGATTTGAGGAAGCATCCGTATGGACTATCTAGCCATAATAACATTTTCAACTGCATCCTGCAGCCCTCATTGATGTGCATTAGTATGATGAACTATGACGTTCATTTCTCCACTTAATAAATATCAACATATTGTCTCCGGCAGGTTGGACAGATTGATTTTAAAATTTCCAATTTTTCCTACCCACTTTCCTACCGGCTGCTTTATCACTGTAATTAGATTTATGAAGAGATTCTTATAGCTGCCATAATTGATGCTCATAGTCGTTGAATTTCTAAGACTATTATTGGACCAGCGCAACAATTTGGAAAATGATTAATCTGTATCTATCATCTCCGAGCTAGCTGTCAAGACTCTTTCATATATTGCATATAATTATCGTATTTTGTTTTTTTCTCAAGTAGTCCTACCTCCTAACTCCTAACATCATAATCATGAATTTAAAGTCAGAAAAACTAGCTTACGTATAATTCTCCTTTACAAAATACTGGTTATATAGCTAATCATTAATCTAATATAAATTACTGGAAAAAGCTCTCAGTTATTGTACATATGTGATTCTGGCTTTTCTAACTTTAAAATTATATTTATTACCGCTATTATAATCTTAAGAATTACGATGCGTCTACTCAAATATATAGTAACAAAATTGAATAAATTTATCAAAAGAACCAAGTACATAATTGTATCAATTTAATTAGAACTGAGAAACAGTTTGGGTATAATCAAAAAACCACTCGAACAAACTCAAACAGTAATAAAAACTAAACCAAATTGAGGTGGAGATGGGTTAGTTTGGTCCAAAAATATACAAATCAAATGGGAGTGATTCGGTCAACGGTTTAGTAGTTTGAAAACTCTTATAAACCGAATCAAACCGTTCATAATACCTTTTAAGTTTTAAATTTTAAGCTTTATCAATTTATTCTTTATTATTTCATGTTTACATGAGTATTATTAAGTAATAAGTAGTTTCTCACTTTCTCTTATCAATTTTTTTCTTACATTATAATTATAAGTTGCAACATAACTCCTATCCATTTCTATATATTTATTACTTTATTATCAAAATAACATGCATAATAATATAATATATAAGATTGTTTTATGCATGAAAACAGTAAAACCGAACCAAACCAATCCAAGTTTGATTCGTTTGTAAGTTTAAAAATACAAAAAATCGAACTAACCCAAACTATTTTTTTTTTCATTAGTGCAGTTGACGGTTTGGTATAAAACCACACCATGTTCAGCCCTAAATTTAATATACAAGTTTTAAATACGAATACTCAATTCATTAATCGAGTTTATATAAGTATTTGTTTGTTTTATATTTTTAAATTTATAAAAAATAAACATTTAGCTATTTCAAAAAATAAACAAGTTTAATTAGAAAAAGTTTTTGTTTTCCGCCTTCTAAAGTAGTAACTGATGAACTCTGAAAAAAAAAAACGAAATACAGGAGCATCAGATGAAGCTAACAGCCTATCTATTAAGTTTCATTTAAATGTATTAATATATTTAAGTATATATTTTTTTAAAATTTTATTTTTAAAAGATATATTAAGAATTTAAGAAAAAAATTTTAAAAATTCAAAAACAAGTTAAAAAAATTAAGAAATAATAATTAAAATAGAAAAATTAAGAAAGTGTAAAAAAATTTAAAAAAAGAGTGAAAAATTCAAAAAATAGAAACAAACTTTAAAAATATAAATAAAAATAATTAAAGAAAGAAGAACAAAAGATAAATAAACACTTAAATATATTAATACATCTAGATATAACTTTAAAAATATCTCATTTAAGACTTCTAAGTAAGTATGAGGCCTCCAGATGTTAAAAAAAAAAAAAGAACAATGAGGTATTTGTCCAATATTTTAAATGATATGACATATTTAAGATATATATATTTAATATATTATAATTTAAAATAAATAATATTTTTAAAATATCATATATAATAAATAATATTATTTTAAGTGATATTTTATAAAATTAACTTATACATATGAAAATTTTTTTATTAACATGAATAGGCAATGCTTATCTCATCCTCATCTTATGATTGTAGATAAACAAGAGGATGAGAGGATTCAAACACTTATGTTATTTAAAAATTATAAAATCTCATATTATATTATATTTATAAAATATCAATTATATATATATAAATAATTATCATATTAAATATAAAAATATTAAATATTTTAATATTTTAAACCGTGATATCTTATACTTTAAAAAATATCTGTCAAAGCTTTTTAATATATTTTACCAACTATTGTTACGCAATCTCTTTACTTTTAGTTTTTTTTTTTTTTTTATGAATGGAGCAATTACGAGGCGTTATCGAGTTGGTGAAAGTAACAATAACATTAATTCAAGACGATTCTTTGACGGAGTATCTGACCGTCCGTTGGCCATTGCTCAACTAATCTGCTTAGATAGTTTCAATTGATATACTTTTTTCTGAAATAATTAATTCGTGGGTGCAGCCCATTTATATTTTGATATTTAAATATTGTTTTTTTAATTTTTAATTTTAATTTTTTTTAACATTTGTTAATTATTGGTTACATCATATAATTTTTTAAAATTTGTTATTCATAATTTTTTAATATTATTTATTTATAAATATAAATATTTTAAAAAAGTATAAAAATATTTTAAAAAATATATGACATAAATAATAATTTATTAATATTAAAAAATAAATTCTATCCTATCACTATAAACTGTAGCAGTAGGGTAGAATTTATCTAATTCGTGATTGAAACTAGTTGCTTTCAATGTAGGAGGATCATTTGTTACTGTTTCAATATTTGTAATGTATTATTGTTTCATATTTTCAGTTGAAAACTATAATGTTGTGGTGAAACTACATAAGTATTGTGTTAACTTTTTTGTTTATTTAGACACCATTCATATTAAAAAATTAAAAAATATTTTTATAATAAATATTTTTTAAAAAGAATTAATAAATTATTTAACCTAAAAAAAAATTTTTATGTAAAAATTATTTAACACAAAAATATTATTTTTAAAAATAACTATATACATTTTGGTTTTCTTCTGTAAAATACGTATGTTTGAAGGAACATGGCATGAGGCTCGCACAGCAAGGTTACCAACAATTGGCCATAAGTCCATAACGAATAAATAAGGGCCAAACCAAACAACAATAGCTGTCATGCAAAAACTAGGAAGAGAGGGCCGAATGATTGATTGATTACAGTGGGCCAGAAAGATTGACATTTCACGAAACAAAATGGGAGCGGAGTGGGGAGACCGACATATATTAAGCGATTGCGGATCCTTCTTCGAGGTTTGGATGAAATAAGGGCGCGGAAGTGGTCATATTTCAGGAACAAAATTTTGTTTGGAGACATTGTTTTAGATACTTGACAAATAAAAATATTTTAAAAATTTTATAAAAATAAAATATTTTTAAAAAAATATTTTAAATAATTTTAAATAATAATTTTTTTAATTTTAAATAATTTTAATATAATAATAATATAGATATATAAAATTATATATTATATTAAATAATTATACTCTCATTTAAATAACATTTCAATAATAATACTCATAAAATTTAATAACATTTAACGTACATAAAATTAATATAAATTATATATTATATTTAAGATTTTAAATTATATAATATATAATCAATAAAAATCATTAAAATATTTAAATCTATTATTAGTAAAATATTTAAGAAGTAAATATACATAACTTAGATATAATATAAGAAAAAATTAATTTATTTTCACATAATTACAATAATTAATTTAAATCATATAAAAATGATCAAAATTATCATAATTCTTTTTATCTATATTCATAAAATGATAATATAAATATATAAATAAAAAATAAATTAAACTTTATGCCCTAATATCAATCATTCTATTTATTTATACAAAAATAATAATTCTATCTATATTAAAATAAGAGATCAGATTTATTATCAAAACACATTATTTTCTTGTATTTTGTATTTATTATTATATTTATAATGCATTAAGATAAGAGATCATATAATATTTTATTTAATTTTTTATACTCTTCTGATTTTCTTTTTAATATTACAAATTTAACTTGTACCTTTAATTTTTAAATAAGACTAAAATTTAATGTTGTGGTTTCTTCTAAATTTAATTATTTTAGAAATATAAAATGCTATAATTATTTGAATATTAATTGAATATTATTTATTTGTCTACATATAGCTGTAAAAGATTTTTATTATTTTTAATAAAAATTTACTTCAAAAGTATAAAATAAAAATAAGCACTTTTTTTTAGTTTTTGTTATAATAATAATTTAAAATTTTAATATTTGTAAAATAAAAATAAAATATTTATAAATATGATATTTAATTTCTTGCTCACTTTTAAAATTGAAATATTTGAAAATAGGATAAACAAAAAGAACAAAAACATAATTTATTATTTTTTAAAGAATAAGAAACACATAAAGATGTAATAGCTCATTCCCTCATTTATTTTTATATTTTACAATTTATTATATTTTTAGGTAAAAATTCACTATTAATTCTTTATATTTACATATTGTTTTAATTTTCACTCTTATATTTATTTTATTTTATTTTAATTTTTAAAAATATATTAAATAAATTAATAATTTTACTAAAGTGGTATTACAGGTGGCAGGAATTGGCCCTGTGGCAGAACAGGTGACAGAACAGGCGGCAAGGACATCAAATGACGTGTTTCTTTCTCAAACGGGACGACAACCAACGGTTATGACCATCACTTTTGACACGCATGTTTATCTCCTTACAGTTACAGAGCAATAAGTCGATTCCGCTGCCTCTCAAAGCCATTCTTTACGTTGCAACTTCTTCGTTATGATTCTGAGGAAAAATAGAAGGTCCACACGGTTTGCTTTCCTCTCAATATTGATCGGAATAATCTCATTGCCACCATGCCAATCCTGCGTGTCTGGCCAGATATCCAACCACGATGGCTTGAAAGTGTCAAGCTTCGAAACTGGGTTTTGTGTTTGGTCCTGCAAAAAATTAACCCTGGAAGATTCTTCACTGAAACTGTTGCTGTTATCGTCTGCATAATCAGAAACCATTTCTAATTCTGAATCTAGGGCATTACTGTTATGATCATCAATTCATCATTATCATCGAAAAGCTGGGCTCTGAGGACTAAATCTTCAATCCCCATTTGCAACGGTAATCTCGTCTCTCATCATTCATCACCAAAATCTCCCCCTTTATATTTCTCAATCTCTTCATCACTTTCCTTACATCTCTCCCATGAATCATCTCCTTCCTAAAACCACACTCTCTCTTATCTCATTTCTCATTTCCTCTCAATCTTCCTATATATATACACCTCCTCTGAACTCGCCTCTGTTCTTAGTTTCTCTCTTATTCTTCGTAGTAATGGAGTTTCAGAGACCTTTCTGTCACTTCTTGGTTCTTTTTAGTCTTCTCTACTTATTTCATATTGAATTGTTCTGTGTTGCTCACTTCCTCTCCCATATTGTCGAACTTTTTCCTTTTTCTTAGGGTTAGGAATAGGATCAAGGGATAGTCTTGTTTCCTCTCTTTTCCATCAAGTTCGTAGATATGTCTTACCTGATGACTTGACTCTAAAAATGGAATTTCTTTTTAATGTCCATCTGAGATGAAAATAGAACATCTTACTCAATGGAAACTTCACTAAAAAAAGAAAAAGCGGGGAAAAAGATGATGATTGAGCCTTTCCTGAGTCAGTAAGAAAGCTCTGCTTTAAGCCTTTCTTCAGAGTTCTAGCAAGCCCTTCTTTGACTGGGCATTTTTGGGTCTTTTTTGCCACATCTCATACCCATACGGGTCTTGACCACATAATCAAAGGCTTTGAAAGGTCTCTGAAGTCAATGCAAGAATCCGCCATTCTTCTTGGTCACTGAGGCAATGTTTGTCAACCAATCGGGATGTTTCTCTTATGAAACCCACATCCTTTAATTTTTTTTACTTATTTATCAATCTTCCTTCTTCATGAGGAGTGGATGAAAGCGACGTTGCACTTGGTTGATGGCCTTAGCATCTGGTTGGATATTAAGCTTGTCGACGGCGATTTCAGAGGATTACAATCACTGGGCTGGAGACGATGAAGGCAGACCCCTGCCACATGTACTAGCACGTGGCCAATCTGATACATTACTGTTATTCAACAAAATTTATTTAACGAGAATAATTATTAAAATTAATTTAATATATTTTTAAAATATTATAAAATAAAATAAAATAAAATAAACATTAAAGACGAAGAAATAAGGGCAAACATAAGTAATAAAAGTAAACTTTTGTCATTTTTTTTACATATAAATACTATAAGATTTGAAAAAAAAAATTATAGAAATAATTTTTAAAAAATTGTCAAATTAGTTTATAAAAAAATAAATTATAAATAGATGTGTATATATATATATATAATTAATTAGATTATTATAAACAAAATGTTGTTATATATAAATGAATAAAAAATAATTATTTTATATAAACGTAATTCATCACTTTCACTCAAAAATAATTTAAGATTCTTATTTTTCTAAGTAGTGTTTGCTAAAACCAACTAGAAACTTTTATTCAAGTAAAAAAAGTTCATATTTTGCAATAATTACAGTCACCGTCCAATAATTCTGATGGACGCACCAGATCTCTTCCTTATGTAATGATGAGTAATTACAAATACTGAAATCTCAATTCAATTTAAGAAACACTAAAAAAATCAAAAAACGGAATAGGCTGGAATATGCCTTTAAGTATAGTATAATGATGAGTAATTACAAATACTGAAATCCCAATTCAATTTAAGAAACACTAAAAAAATCAAAAAACGAAATAGGCTGGAATATGCCTTTTAAGTATAGTGGCTTCCATTTTAATTATTACCACATCTGCCCTCTTATCTTATTGGCAACCCTCATAAAAAGTAAAAACTAAAAAGGTAAATCTATGCTATTGCATAAAGAGTCATAAATTATGACGGTAGTATAGGATTTATATTTTTTTAATTATTTTTAATTTTTAATATTAATAAATTATTATTTAATTTTTAAAAATTTTTACATTTATGAATAAATAGTATTAAAAAATTTATTAATAAATAATATAAAAAAGATATAAAATTATTAAAAAAATTCAAAAATACTTTAAAAAATTTTTATAGACCTAACAATAATTTATTAATGTTAAAAAAAAATTGAGACAAAAAATTAAAAAAATATAAAACTTAATTGCCGAAAAGTATGCATTAGCAACCCCCAAACTAAAAACCCTTATCTGCTAAATGTGGAAGAAGTAGAATAAGGTAGTCGAAGGGATCATGGTTGCTTGGATGAAAGCAATCATAGGGAGATTAATGCAGTGAAAAACAACGGTTCAAAAGCAACAATAAGAAAAATGGGATCTGAAGGAAATCCCAGAAGAAAGAATCAAAGAGATAAAGAAATAAGAGGGATGAAGAAATTAAAGGCTTTTGTGGATATGGATGACTGGGAATCAATCAAAACTCAAGAAGAGCCAGAGGCGAGAGAAAAGAGAAGAAATAAAAGATCTTTGTCGGTGTGGTTAGTTTTTCAATTTTAACTTTAAATTATAATTGTTTTGGCATTTTGCTATGTAATTATATTTGGTTTGGCTTTTGAGAATTTTTATAGTTTACAGAGATTACTTGAAAATTTGGCTTTTAGGAAAGAAGTGTTGTAATATTAGTTTTCATTTCGTTCAAAACTGCTTGAATCTGTAACGTTTCTGCTGAACTTGTAGAATTTCGTTTTCTGTTTGTTGTTTCATTTCGACCTCGCACAAAATCAAAATATTTCGTGCTTTTCAACCGAAGTGACATGATATTTGCATCCTTGGTCATTTTTGGCTAAGTTATTTTTTGTCATTTTTAATTTATTGTACTTGTCTATATGAACATGGACAGTCATAATGATTTATGCAAAAAAAAGCATCCCATTAAGTCGTCTATGCAAGCAATGAGAAGATGACAGGTTATTTTCTTAAAAAAAAGACCGAATCCGAATTGAAGCAAAGGTATTAAGGATACCAATCATGTTTAATAAATTGTGACCGTCTATTTATTTAGATGACCACAATTTTATCATGTTATATTTTTAAATTAAAATTTTTTGTCTATCCTTCCTTCCTCTTTCTCACTTTTCTCTCCGCCTTTCACCCACCATCGCCAATGAGGACGAAGCTATTTCAGACTCATCTGCCATTGAATGTCAAATAACTCAAAGGAAAACAAAATCTTTAGGTATTTTTTTTTCATTTATTGAGTGGCTTTTACACATATTTTCTTATCTGTCTCATTTAGAATATATTTTTAGTCTTAATTCTAATATAGTTGTTTAGACAATTGAAAATGGTATTTACTTGTTATAGGATCTTTTAGCATCTCCTTAAATCATTGGGTTTAGACGTTACTTCGTAAACCTTTAAACCTTTAATCCTTTTAAAAATGGCAGCAACATACCCTTTTTTTTCCCCTTTTCATCAAAGAATCATATAAATAGATGGTTGATTCTTGCAAGATACACTTTTGATCGAAATAATGAGGCTTCTTCCAATTGACCGGTCTTATGAAAAGAAGATGAATAATAAAGGTAAAGAGTGAAAACTGATTAGAGAAAAGGTGGAAGTAAGAAAGAGACTAAGGAATGAAGGAAAAAGAGAAAATAAATAAATAATTTTTTTTTTAATTTAAAAATGTAATGTGACAAAATTGAGGCCGTCTAAATGAATAACGGTCTAAATTGGTTAAACATGACTGGATCTCTATCCCAATGAAATTTATAAATTCTAAAACACTAGAATGCGAAGAGAAAAAAAAAAAACATGAACTTGAATTTTTTTTTGCTTAAAAAATTAACAAAATTAACGAGGAACATAGTATAAAATATAAATTTTAAGCTTTAATGATTTTTATATTTTTCATAAATTTAAAATTTAGAGCATTAAAAAAGTTGAATAAAAAATAATTCCCCTTGCCCATATTTTGAAGGGGGAAATTGTATTAATTATGAAGGGAACTTAATTTATCTTTGTGTCATTCTTTCTTGCCAAGTAAATTAATATTTTCATTTACATATATAATTTTTTTAATTGAATCATTTAAAGTTAAATATTTTTAATTTAATTCTTAAAAAATAAAATTTACCATAAAATTATCTTTATATTATATTATTTTTGGCCAATGTCTTTATGTTATATTGATTAATTAGAAACTGAAAAAATTATCGACATAAACTAAAAAATATTATAGATCTTTTGTACTTATTTATATTATATCTTTTGTATATGTCTATAAATTTGACAATTTAATTTAGTCATTCAAAATTAAAACATTGATTTACTTGCCTCTCAAAAAAACTATGCAAGTTATTAAGTATGGTTTAGTAGTAAAGACTTTAAATAGTTTGTAAAAAGTTATAAATCTGTATAATTATGTAAAGAAAATAGTAAATTACGTTAATTATTATTTAGAATAAATTGCAGTAGATTCTTCTAAAATTTTAAAAATATATGCTCGTACTCCCTCTAGTTTCAATGTATATTAAAATCTTCTTTAAACTTTATAAAACTTACATTCACATACTTTTTAATTTTAAAATACTTACCTTAATATTCCTTATTATAAAATTTTTAAAAACATTAATTTGAATTTTTTACGGGTTGTTTTGCATTGAATTAAGACTCATTGAAAATTTGTAGTAAAAAAATCCATTTAACATAAGCTTTATTAATAATTTTATTAATACAAAAGATTTTTGTATAAATTAAAATTGTAAGGAATATAAGTGTATATTTGATATATTTAAAAAGAAGTAAATATAATTTACTAAAGAAAAATGCCGAAGTTTCATTCTATGCTAACTAGGGCTCAAAATTTCACATTTATATATCACATGCAATTACATTCAAAGACATAGGGAAATTGCTGATGTCAAGTGTATGTCAATTAGTCTCAGAACATAAATTGTTAAGGCCTTGAATACTTTTCAATATTATTTCTATAAGTTGAATGGTTAGTTATAAATGATGTTTTGTTAGACAATGAGGTGGTAAATGCAGATTGAGTCCATGGAGCTTCCTGGTTGCTTTGAGGCCGATCAGGAGAGGTTCTCTTATGAAACCCCAGAGGTTTAGCACTTATTTTCAGGTCGTGATCTTTTTGGGATGGTTCGCCACTTTGCCTAGCCAACAAGCATATTCCAGCCATCGATACCTATACCATGGATAATGAATGAAAAATTTAACTTCTTTTAGATCCTTCCGTTCAGGCCGGTGTCAATATGTAAAGAATGTGAAACCTCTACATGAAACGCATATGCATATTGTTAAAAGCGGTTATAATGTTTGAGTTTAATTTATCCTTCCAAAATGTTTTAGGATGTAAAGACTGACTCACACATATAATTAATATTCAATTAGTCTATCTGAATAACGTAGGATTTCCAACACTTCCTCTCAAGACAAAAGAGTGGATATTACATTTACACGTTTCAAGTTGTAAGTCAGGCTTAACTTATCCTCCAAAAATATTTTAGGAAGTGAAGACGGTCTCTTACTTATAACCAATGTCTAACAAACTTACGGGCAATGTGAGACTTCAACATATATATACATATATAGAATTATATGTCTCTAGAAGGGTGGTTTCTGTGAGTTCTGGTGGGCTGAAAGAAGATAATATGCAGAAGACCACATTAACATTTTCCTTAATTCATACCAATTCCCCAAGCATATCAGCAATGGCTTTTCTAAAAATTGCTTTGCAAATGGTGGCAGTTGGGATGATATTTTATTTGGGAACCGTAGCTGGACTTGGGACCTGTCGAGAAGAAGGTTCTTGCTACCTACAAGCAGCGCAGTGGTGCAAATATATAAAGCATAGATAGAACATTGCAATTGCTGTTGTGTAGAATGCTCTCCTGTTGGTTCAACACACTTAACTAATTTTACATGAGAACTAAGACTCTCTTTTTTAAGTTATATGCCGCTCCATCTGTATGTCCTCCAATTGCACCTTTCTCTTCTCCTCCTTTAAATGCCCCTTGTGATACTTCACAAACTGGTACTGGTGTTAACAATGGTTCTACGGTGGCCGCTGGTCACACTGATTCATATCAAAATTCTCCTGTTGATGCACAAACTGCTATTGCTGGTCGTCACAGTGGCTTACCACTCTCTCAGTCCACTCACCCTATGATCATTAGGGTCAAGGCAGGAATTTTTAAGCCCGAAGTTCTGACTGCAGCCACTCAAACTGTTATATCTGAACCTGTTAATGTGTCAGAAGTCTTGGCTAATGAAAATTGGAGATTAGCCATGGAAGAAGAATTCAAGGCCTTACAAAGAAACAATACATGGTCTCTTGTTCCTCTGCTCAATAGAAGAAAAGCCATAGGATGCAAGTGGATCTTCAAGGTTAAAGAAAACCCATAGGAGTCCCTACACAAATATAAGGCTATACTTGTTGTGAAGGGTTTCCACCAACAGCAAGAGACTGATTTCAATGAAACTTTCAGTCATGTGGTCAAACCTACAACAATCATGGTGGTTTTGAACCATAGCAAGGAGTTAGAAAATACGTCTACCCAATGGCTCACAACTTGTACGCAAACTACATAAGTCTCTATATGGTTTGAACCAAGCTCGAAAGGTTAACACTGGCTCTTCGCAGCTTTGGCTTTCATTCAGCCAAATCTGACCACTTACTGTTTGTCAAGTTTGCAAATGCCCATTATCTTTTTATCCTAGTCTATATTGATTACATAATTGTAACTGGCAGCCTAGAGTGGGTGAGATTACTGGTCTTAGTACTTACTATCATTTCGGGACCTTATATTATTTTGCCTGCACGCGCCAGGAATGAGCAATTAACAAAGCAAACACATATCCACTTTGATCAATTGCAGTTATTCCGAAGCTGAAGTAGAGTAAAGACTTCCTTGGCGTCCGTCTCTGAGTTTTTATTTTTTGGATTGCCTCACGAACGAATTTGATATATAATGTGTAATATATTAGCTGTTATTGCTTACAATTCACAAAGAAGATTTTTAGTTGGTCAATATAATTAGTCAAATGTAATAGTAAAACTACCATTGATAAAAAAAATTATGATAATTTTCTACTATAAACAAGAAATTAATTTATCATACTATCAAATTGATCATTTTTTTTATTTAATTAAATTAACTTAAAAAAACTACAATAATAGTATAAATAAGACAAATATTCTTCATTTAATACAGCAAGTTAATTTAACTTGACCTTTGAGGTTGATCAAAATAAAATAAACTTTTGAGAAGGTGAAGGGTTAAATACCCTAAAAAATCTGTACTAATAGATTGTGGGATCTGAGATCGTTATCATAGCAAAGCAGAGCCAAGGATACTAGCCAAAAAGTTTGGCTTTCACTTGTATAATTTTTTTTAGCGTGATCAAGAAATTTTATGGAATATAACTATAAAATCATTAGTGAAAAATTCACACTGTATGTATTTTTAAATTATTTAAATATATATATATATATATATATATATATATATATATATATAAATGTAAAACATCAATCAAAAAATAACAATTTGTCTCAGTTTATAAGGTCAAAGACTCAATAGGCTACAAGAATATAAGTACTCTTCTCAATTGTCACTTTTATAGGAACATCATTCTGCCTCTCTATAAATACTACTTATCATAGGTACAATTAATTTTTTATCAGCATTTATTATACTTTCAATACAAAACAAATTAATTTGATTATTAAAGTCCAAATATTATCGATTCAGCCCATAATTTACTTGTATTATTATACAAGACTCACCATATGATAGTTTTGACCCCAACCGGACCTACATTAATGACTAACCTAATGCAATCTCCTGAACATTATTTAAACATAATATATATATATATATATATATATATATATA
>JASKGM010022640.1:0-29133 GCA_034509205.1 Ceratonia siliqua | reverse complement strand
TGCAAGGGCAATACGCCCCCCCCCCCCCCCCCCCCCCGCCTTTTTTTTTTTATGGTCAAAACCATTGACCCATTCTCTAAAGAACACAGATTGATAGAAAACTAGGTAATCACATTGCAACATCGTTTTCAGACAAGGGTGCCACAAAGATGACTCAGATGGTAAAAATACTAAAACAGTAAAACTGAACACTACTAAAATATTTTTTCACAGGACCACTAATTATTTTTAGTATAAACGTTGACACAGAGGTTTGAACTTTAGACTTCTTGCAAATTTCACAAATCCCTCGCTACTGGACCAGCTTACTGAGTGAAAGTTAAAAATAGTAAACATTGTGCCCACAGATGGACCAACCTATTCCCCAATCAACATCGCAACATGGGAAAGGTGGAGCCAAAATATACACGTGGCACTTAGCTTCTTAAAGCTACTTCGGGGTCATCTTTGGGTTAGGCTTTTGCGCTGACCCACAGGCCAAAGGAAGAAATCATTTTTCTCTTAACTCAAATCCAAATGTTAGAAATTTCCAGAGAATCACTTTTGACTAAGTAAAATTTCTATGCCTTAATAAAATCCCACAGATTCTTCTCAAAAATTATAAATCTTTTTCTTTTTCCTTGTAAGAAATCCTGTGATTGAGAATAACCAAATCAACAAAGAATTAGAAAGCAACTTAGAAGGGTTAACATTTTTTTTAACGTGAGACACGCATAATCCGGTTGTTTACTTTGTTTATTAAATGAGGATTATGGGTAATGTCATTTTCTTTAGGCGAGTTACTGTACGCGTAAAAGACTTTTTCTCCGACGTAGCAGACAAGAGGATATTTAGAGGAAGATATCTTAAGGCATCCAGCGAATATTCTCAATCTAGGATCCTAAAGAGGACAAAGGCTTTGTGGGCCCAGTATTACGACCTCGTTTTTATACAGCAGGCCCGCCAAACATTATCACATGTGACTATGTGAGTGGATATTTGATTTTAGCTAAAGTCTGACAACCCCTTATCAAATGATATTTTAACACTTCTTTTTTTATATACTTTTTACATTTTATTTTTTATCATAAATAAAATATAAATATAATTAATAAATAATAATTTAAAAAATTTAAAAAATATTAAAAAAGTGTAAAAATAATATTAGTGTAACCTAAAAGGGAGGAATGGAAACAGACGGTACGATCAATGTTCATGATTTTTTATACGAAATTTAGATAATTAATTTAATAATCAAATATATCAAATGAAAAACGGGATTAAATTATCACTTATTATTATAAATAGTTTCATAATAAAATAATATTTTCCGTCTGTTCGAATGTATCTCTAATCTCTAAAGTCGCAAGGAAAAGATGAAATTATAAAACTATTTATTCTTGTTTTCCAAAATTTTTCCCTTCTTTTATGGCCGCAAAGAAAAAATGCGCCGTCCGGTGAAGGCGAAGCAGAACGAGGAAAAAGAAAAATTTGCACCCTGAAAACGTTGACGTGAACTAAAACAATGGGAAAACCGAAAACCGAAAAGTAAATGAAGGGAGGGAAAATACCTGAGGAAGAGTCCTTGAGGGAACAAGCGGAGTGACAAATTGAAGAAAGCGTTCCAGATTCGAAGGAGAACTTCCCGAGCAACACGACGCCGACGAGGACATAATCGATCAGAAATTTTCCCACGAAAGTGACGGAAAATCCTCAGACCCAGTTGCTGGAAAAGACCGAAACACTCTGATGGGTATTTTGAGAGTTTTTAGATATATAGAAAGCTACTCACCCTCAGACATTGAGTACTAACAGTCAACAGAGGAGTGTGATATAAAGACTCTGTTTGGTAAATTTGGTAAATTGATGAGGTTTCCTTCGTAGCTCTTCTTTCTCAAAAAGGGGCAAGGATAATCCAATTAAATAAAGATATTAATAAATGCCCAGAGAACAAAAGAAACCCACTTTCCTTTTCGAAAAAGATTGCATTACACCACCATTATCAAAGGGATGATATTCAGAATATTAAACTACGACGACGCATTGGCAATAATTGCAGGGGAGAAGAAGAATGGAAGAAGGAAGCAAGAGACAAAATGCACCCACTCAAGTTTTCGCTTGAAATAAATGTGCCTCTGGTTTTTCAAACACTTCAATTTATTAAAGGTGGGAGGACGAAGACCCAAATGAAGAAGCGAAAGAGAAAGAAGAAGGGAAAGAAGGAGGGAAAATGTAACGCTCTGTTTTTTCTGTTCTTGCGAGAGAAAGAGAGAGAGAGAGAGAGGCTCAATCAGTTCATTGATTAATTGCAGGAATAAAAGAAACGGATTTTGGGGTTGAGAGAGAGAAGGTTTAGAGAGAGAGTGAGTTTTGAAAGGGGAAGAAGACAAAGGAAAAGAGAGTTGAGTTGGTGGTGGCGAGGCTGTGAGAGTTCGCTGCGCCGCGTGTTAAGGAGGCAGTGTCAGTGTTCGTACCTTTGGCTTTTGTTTGTTTGTGTAATTGTGTGTAGGTTTCTTTTTCCTCGGTGAGTTGATGGCTTCGGTTCCAGCATGAACCATGTGTCCAGAATTTGATCCAGTCTCATCTACTCACGTGCTCATCACGTGCCTCACTTTCTCTCTTTCTCTCTTTCTCTCCCTACTTTCTCTGACTTCCTTCAGTCATCCGACTCCTACCATCACCATGTGCTGTACTTTTCTTCTTCAACCTTATCCAATTATCTATTACTATTACGCTTCTTATTTTGAGATGTTTCGGAGATTGTTATTTTTTATTATAAATTTTTATAAATAAAATTTAGAAGAATTAATATAATTTTTAATTCTTATATTCTTATTTAATTTTTTTAATTCTTATAATTTAATTTAATTTAATTTAATTCTTATAATTTAATTATATATAATTTAATTTCTTAATTTTAGTAATTTTAATTTTAATTATATTATTAAATATTTACTTAATATAATTATTAAAATAATAAAAAATTAATCACAATTGTGATTAATTTTTTATTATTTTAATAATTATATTAATTATATTATGTAAATATTTAATGATAAAAATTAAAATTAAAATTATTAAAATTATAATAATTTAATTAGATACAATTAAATTTTATAGATTAAATTAAAAATTATAAAAATTATAAAAATTAAATTAAATTAAATTATAAAAATAAAAATAAAAATTAAATAAAATCATAAAAATTAAAAATTATATTAATTTAATTTATAATTAATTATTTGTTGTCTCTATCTTGATTATGCTTTATTTTTTATTATAAAAATACATATATATTTTTTTAAATTAAAATATATTATAACTTAATTTAATTTCAAATTTAACTTTAAATAATTTATTTATATGTATAAAATGTTATTTATAAAAAATTTATTTCTTTATTTATTTTTAATAATATTAATATAAAAAATACATTAAAATTGTGTAAAATTTCTTTATAATTAATAATAAAGAAATTTACAAGTTTAGACATATTAAATAAATAAATTTTTAAAAAAAAATTATATTCAATAATAAATATTTTTAAAAAATATTTTAAATATATAAATAACTCAATTTTTAAAATTAAATTAAGATATAATATTATTTAAATTTAAAAAATATATACTTTTATAATAAAAAATATATAATTAAAGTCACTATCCTACAGCTGCCTCGAAATGAGATTATAGGATAAGTTTAACTTTATCAATTTTATATATTTTATGTGTTTTGTCCCTATTTTTTAAAATTTTTTTTTAAAATTAAAAAAAATTAATATTATTCATTCATAATTTTTTTAATATTATTTATTAATAAATATAAAAAATATAAAAAAACTTTAAAATATCATAAATAAATAAAAATTAAGAAAAAATCTTACTGTATAGGATAATAAAAAAATTAAGAAAAATAATAATAAAAATCTTACTGTATAAAATAATTTATTCTTTTTTTAATATAAATAACGAGTAAAAGTGAAAAACCGAAGACGAGTTAAAAGTGACGTGACAGTAGAAACGACACGCATCAATAATTCTAAAGACAAAAGCATACGCAGACGGAGGGTCAACATCAATCGTAAATAAGAGTCTCAAGTCCTAAATTATAAAATAATTATTTATTAGAATGAAAGTTGGAAATTGACCAATTGAATAATGACAAAAATATTAATTACATTAGTCGTTTAAAAGTAATTATAAATAGGACAATGATATTTTTGTATTACACTATATTTTACTTTATGACAAAAGTATCCACCACACAACTTGCCCGACCCACAATAATGTAAAAGGACCAATTAAAATGTACGGTGTATCATTGTTACCAGATTAACAAAATGAACGGTTGAGAATTTGAGATCGAGATGCCTCTTACAATTTGTGAACTTGTTTTAAGAATAAATAAAAATTTTAAAAAATAAAGATTATTTGAAACAGTTTTTATTTTATTATTATTTTAAATAATTTTATAAAATAAAAAAATATAAATTTTGTTTAAATAAAAGTATTTTTTATTAATTATTTTTTATGTTTTGTAAAAAATAAATAATAAAAATAAGTAAAAATATAAAAAAATTTATTTTTTATATTTTAATTACTGTTTTTAAAAATAATTTTTAAAAATAATTGATAAAAACAAAACGAATTTTTTTATTCTTGTAGAATAAATAATTTTTAAAAATAAAATGCTATAAGTTACTTTTTAAAAAATGAGGTGTTTATTTTAATTTTTTAAAAAAGAGTCAAATTTTTAATTTTTTTAAAAAAATTTTAAAAAAATTTTATTTTATTTTATTTTTTGATTTAAAAATTATTTAATTATTGCATCTAATATAAAATAATTTATATTTTTAAAAAAATGTCTTCTTTTTAAATGAATAATGTGATTTAAATAATATCTAATTATAGAAATTTTATATAATTTATTGAAATAATGACAATTAAATTTAAATAATATCATTTAAATTTTCTTTTACGATAATCAAACATAATTGCCTCTGAATAATATTACTAAAAAAAAAACAGTCAAACCTTCGCAGTCAAGAGGGACGGATAAACGTGATTATATATAGATTTGATAAATAAATTATAATTATACATGCCACAATTATATATAATTGTAATTATAAAATTATGTATGTACTATTATTAGTTTTAGAAAAAAATTAAAATTTGAAATTTTTTTAGATAAACTTAATCTACAAAATATGCTTAAACCAAAATAATAACAAATATATTCATAAATGTTTTATGAGTGAAATTTACGGGAGCCCATATAAAATATATTTATGTATATATTTATTATTAATTTAATTTAAATATTTTTTATAGATCAAATTTATTTAATAATTTTTTTATAATATTATTAAAAAAAGTATATAGGATACAAATCAAATGGTTGGGTGGGAAAAGAATAGTTTGAGTGAAAACAAATGGAGACTAATTAGTTTGAGCTTGATTCATTTAATTAATAAATTTATTAATTACTAGATTCATTTAATAAAAACACTTTAAATTTCACTTTAAGTAAACAATTAATTAAACTTGGCTTGTTAAACTCATGTTAAACAAATATACACAAATGAAGTTAAAATTTAAATAAATAGGCTTATATTTTTACATATTTTTAATTTCTTATTTTGCATAGCGTAATATATATTATGTAAATAATATGTATATTTTTAATTAAGTTATTTAATGAACAGCTAAAAAAAAAAAAACCTCAAATTCATTTAATAAATACATTTCGAACCAAATCCAAGGTTCATTTATTTGTTTATACAAGTTCTAAGCAAAGTTTGGGTTTGTTTGAACTTAAGAAAAAAAAAATTTTAAAATTGACTTAATTAGAAAGACTTTTAAAAAAGTAAAATGGATTGATTATAGTAATTAAAAAATATTTTTAAATTATAAAATTTATTTAGATATAAAATATAAAAATACTTTTAATTTATAAAGCGATATGTTACGTATGAGTTATAATTAATAAATATTTAAAAATATTTTTATTTAAAATTTTTTATTAAAATATTATTGATTATTTTTATCTTTTATCTATTACATTAAATTTTATTTAAAGTTATAATTTTTAATTTAAAAATATATTTTTTAATAAGTTCATTCAAATAAAATTTTTTACTTATTTTTGATTAAAAAAAACCCTAAAACTTAAAAGCTATTAGTTTATACTTTGACTTAATTACACTTTTAGTTCTCATAATTTAGTAAATTTATAATTTTAATTTTTTTAATATAATTATAACAATATGATCCTTTTAATTTTATTAAAATTATAATAAACTTATAATTTTTGTCCTTCATAATAAAAATAAGGAATTAAAATTATGACTTTATTACAACTTTGATGAAACTAAAAGAATTATATTATTTATGATAAAACTAAAATGATGAAAACTATAACTTTAATAAAATAGAAGGATAAAAATGTAATTTTATTATTTTATATATTATTGTTGGGACCCAAAGCCTCTGAATTAGTATTTATAATTATGAAGAAAAAGAGAAAAGTGGTTTTGGTACAAAATAAAAGCCATGCCATAGTTTGGGCCGGTAGTGGTAAGGTGACAGCGATCCGTATTGCTGGTGAATCCAGTTAAAGTGGGCCACCACGTCACGGCATATAAGTGCGGCCCAATTTGCTGTGGATTCAGGTACTTGTCTAGTTGTCTAGGCCATGAGTCCATAACCCAAAAAAGTTACAAGTCTAGGCCCTACCTAATGATGCACTGCAGAGTATTTTTTTTTTTACTTTGGCAAGCAGTGTATTATAGATTAATCAAATTTTTTATAAACTGTTTGTTAAAGTTCATTGATGATCATTAAAAAATATTTGATAAAAAACCTAAAAAAATGTCATATCAAATTTGATTGATGAATAATATTTGAAGTATTGATAGGCTTTGTAGTCTTTGATTGAAAAATCTCATAAAAATCATATATATAAAGTCTTTCCTAACTTGACTTTAATGTGGGTTATAAATATGATGTTTGTTATGCTATGGCCTTATTTGGAAACTGTAGCATAGTATTTGTATCTCTTATTCTTTATTTTTTATTTTATTTTCTGATATTATTTAATTTTCTATCTCAGGCATTTTCTTAAAATATTTTTAAAATTTTTACATTTTTCATTCAATAATTTTTTTAAATTTATTTTTTCTGAAGTAAAAAATTTTAAATTTTTTTAAAAAGATACATGACATAAAAAATAATCAATTAATACTAAAAAAAGGGAAGTGGAAGGTGGAATTGCATTGCTATTACCCCAAAAGCAGTAGTATAATATTCACCTATAAATATAATTAATATTGTAAAAAAAAAGTTCATTTTAGTAAAATATATTTTTAAATTTTTTTAATAATCAATATTTTATATTTTATAATGTATAAGACTTTTGTTAATTGATAACATAAAATATTACCACTTATCACATATTTTTTGAGGGAATTTAGGGTTTTTTTTTATCTTTTTTAACTATTGAGTTTAGTAGTAGTTTACTTTTATAAAGTGTAAAAAAGATTTATATAAATTTTTAAAATAGAAGATAGATGAGTATAATGTAAGACAAATACAAAAAAATTAATATAATTTCCATTTATGCGAATTCGAAGTGGCCAAGAGTACAATAGAGTAATAGTTGTTCAAAGCATTAGCCTAAATATATTCTTTTAACATTAAGTGTTGAATAATTTTAAGCAGTTCAAACTCAATTTTATATTTCTATATTAAAAATAATACTAAGTCTACCAACATGTATTCAGAGTATTCAAGAAAAAAAATAATAATAAGGTAAATATGATAACAAACTTAGGGTAAAAAAGATTTCTTTTTATATAATGAATATTTCTTTGGGTGTTTGAATTTGTTTTCTCATCAACGATAGAATTTTGTAATTGTCACTGAAATATTGTAGAAGTATTATGGATTCGGATTCCTTCATGTACATGAGGGGATCATGTTCAATCCTATGATTATTTATTGCTGCCTTGCCCTTGCTTGTGCCTATGCCCGCCCCTTCCCCTTTCCATCCTACGGCCACCAGGAAACATGATCCCTCATGTATACGAGGGGATCCAATTTCACTTATGTGACACTTCTCCTAAATATTATTGGTTAGGAAATTATTATGATCATATTAATAAATAATATGATTAGTTACATTCTTAAAATCTTGGTCATCCAGAATAAAAAAACGGTTACAATGTGTAAGAGAGAACAAAATAAAAGACATATTCTAACTCTTTAATCATTCAAGATAAAAATGTGACCAATTATGCACATGATCATATCCAAATCCAAAAGAAGGTCTCAGCCTCATCAATAAGAAATGTGAAGAGTCTTTGATAAAAAAAAAGTTCCTCTTTTCAATTATTGAGTTAATTGCAGATTTATTTTGAATTGTTGCTTTCTCTGTTATTAATAGAGCAACAATACTTCATGTGTAATTTTGTTTATAAATTATTTTAAGAAATAATTTTAAAAAATCTAAAAAATAAAAGAATTTTTTACCTTTTTTTAATATTTTTAAATATTTATGTTTAAATTTATTTTTAATTTTTTAATTATTAAAAAAAAACTACTCATCAAATATTCTAACATAAAAGCACCGAATTGAATTTTGCACGTTGACCAATTATGGCAAGAGTATTGGTATGACTTCATAAGAATAATAGTGATTTTAATTAATGAACCGTTTATTATAGGCCATGACTTCCATGCCATACACTACGCCATGTTTTTCTTGTAACGGCGGCTTTCCTTGCGATTAAGATTTTTTCGTCTTTTTAAATAATATTTCATATTTAAAAATAAATAAAAAAAATATTTAATTAATAAATTTAGTTATATTTATTATTCATAAATCCACCTACATTATAACTATCTAATATCATATTTTAAAAATATCAAAAGATTCGAATCCTTTTACTCAAACTTGCCATGGGCTTCATTCTATAATTCATTTACTTAAAAAATAAAATTACTTTTTTATTATATAAAAAGTCTATAACATTATTTCATTTCAGTATTTTTATAGACGTTCAATTAAAAAAGAGTGTGTTATAATAATAAACTTTTTTTTTTTGATATTTTGAGGTATTACTGTTTTATAGTATGATAAACTATTATTAAAAAAGAATGAATGAAATGCCCAATTATTAATCATCCACATAACTATCCTCCATTATAGTTAATCTTCCTTGTAATCTCTATTAATGAAAACGTCTTTTCACAACGGTTGTTCAAAGACAATTGTAAATTGTCCACTCCTATCTTAAAATCATAAACAGTAATAATAAGATAAATTATTTATTTATTTTTATTTATTTTACTTTTTAATAATAATAAATTATTGTTTATGTCATATATTTTTTACTTATAAATAAATAATATTAAAAAAATTATAAATAAATAGTATAAAAAAATAAAAAAATATTTTAAAATATTTTAAAAAATTCACAAAAAATTATATGATATAAACAATAATTAATTAATGCTAAAAAATAAAAAAAATTAAGATAAAAAATAAAAAAATAAAATAACAGGATATCGAGAACTATGCTACGACCTCATTTGGGGCAGTAACATAGTGCTACCCTTATAAATTCACAATTAAATAAATAAATAGCTTAACTTACTCAATGACAAATGAATTCACTCATGTTAACACGTAATATGACTAGATTATGTTAAAAAATTGTAATCGTCTATTCACTTTTAGATTGTTATGATGTGCAAATTTTATTTATATGTAAACGGAATCATAATCGTTTAAAAGTGAATAGATGGTCACAATACTAACATAATCAGATTCAGATCCTGCTCAATGTTATTATATTTACTTATAATTTTAACAGGTCATGATGGTGTCTGTAAATAATATTATCTTATTAACTTCACTCATTTTTTGACGTTATATACCCTAAAAAAAAAAGATTGTTATTGTCCATAATCCATTCCATACCAACATCCATCAGGATCCTACCCATGACCCAACCAAATAAGTACAAAAATGTTTATTTTCAATTGTTACAAGTATAAAAATGTTTTTTCACTTTTGTATAAAAGCACGTTTCTATAGTTACATACACTTTTTGATTTTTAACTTAAATTAAATTGACTTAACTATTGAAATTCAGGTATTATCAATTCGACCCTAACTTATGTATATTATTGTGTAGAACTTATTAGAGAATAGATCGGACCCCTAACCTAATTTATACAAAAGACTAACCCAACCTCAACAGAGACATAGTCAATTAAGTTTCTTAATAAAATTGTAGACTTTGATAATAGACCTTAAACTCCTATTGCCAAACAACTAACATTCAATGTAATGAGTTGGTTCCTTGTTTAGGTTAATATAGTTAGGAATATATGCCCATATATTGTGTAGCCTACTATCTTCATTAATACTGTCAATATAATGGTACCTTACCTAATTAAAACTACTATCAATTGTTATGATATCAAATATTTTTGTTCAAAGATTAATATCATTAATAATTAGATAAAATACTGATACGCACCATAACATTTTTCTTATAAAAATATTAATTATACAATCTATTTGATAAATTTTACCTTGACATTCAAATATCTTTAAAATATTAAAAATACAAAATATCAATGTATAATAATTCTTCTATTTATTAACTAATTAACTAATCAGTTAAGCTAACGTATTGAAGCTAAATTAGTTACTTTGCTGCCTACCTCACCTTTGGAAGACGTTGTGGTCCCAAAGGTGCATTTCACCTCAACTTCAACCAACAACAAATTAATTCTCAAAAAACATGGGCATAATGTGATATAGAAATAAATATAAATAAATAAATAAATAAATATATATATATATATATATTTTAGATAATATTATTCAGTATTTTTTATAATATATATTAAAAAATATCATAAAATTTTAATTTTTTATTTGATGTTATTATAAAAAATTTAAAAAAATAATTTGTTCTAATTTTTATTTCATGTTTATTATTATTATTATTATTTTCTCTCCACTTCAGTATTATCTTTTCAAAAAAAAAAATAAAAGAAAGGTTCAAATAATATTATTTATATATTATTTATTATATATTATTATTATTTTATAATATATTAATAATTAAAAATAAATATAAAAAATAAGATATACAAATAATATTTTTATAATTTGTCTTAGACTCCTTGTGGTTGTGGCACCGAATTAATCCATTAATGATGGATTGATGGTGATGTCCATTCAACAAACTACTTGTATTAATGGGTGTCAGTCCTGAGTTCACGTGGATACCCTCCTCTCATCTCAATGCCTTTCACCGAAAATTTGTAAAGTTGAAAATTAATCAATTTAAATAAATTATTAAGTAAAAATAACTATGCAAACATATTAAATATAAATCTTAATAAATAAAAATATGACTTTTTATGCTTATTTATAATTATTTTAATAAATATATATAAATGTTCATTTCAATGATTTCATTAAAAAATATGCTTAATATATTTATAAAACGTAAAAATCTCTCCCAATTCAACGATTGCTAGCTATTTTGCTTACCAACAAAAAGAGTTGGTTTGGTTTGGTTTCATGGCTCATGCCGAATTAACAGGTCCTGCTCATACACCAGACGTGTGTGTTACAAAACATAGACTTTGATGGGTTTGGGAGGAAGAGATGGATGGATAGAGATGGCAGAGGGAGTCACAGTAAGTAACATACTAACATGCCCACAGTTAATTGGGGGTCGGTTCTGGCATTAAATGCAGCTACCAACAACTAACTGAACCCATTAATGGCTCAATAAAAGGGATGAAACTTCATGCTCTGAACCACATCTTAACCTCATTTTTTCCTTCGAGAATTGAGCTCCCCAACAAGTAGTAGGAAGAATGTGTTGCTGTGGTCATCTCTTCTATCTGCTATGAGAATATAGTGGTATTTTGCTCCAATCAGTTTCTCTCATTCATGCCAAAACCAAACCCTTCTACCTTCACTGGCTCTTTCTGCATGGGATATCTCTCTTCTTGAACCCTCTTCAATCATCTTCCTTCAGTCAAAATTCTCACACACTTCCCGATCATACATATCCCATTTCTCCCTTCACGCTTTTCTTTCCTCCTCTTACTCCTTTTGGATCTTCTACTCTTCCTTTTCGCTTTAAATGCTCTTTCTGGGTACCTTCTTAATGGGATCAATGCTTGGCTTTTCATAATCAGTATTTAATCTTTGCCTTTTGAGTTGTTCACCTTTTTGGAAGATTGTTAGTACAAAAGATTCAGTACCAAAAAGGTCAGAGCTTTGCATAGAGAAAGATGAGAAACTCTGAAGCAAATCAGGTGGCTATGGAGATAGAGGCAAGCCAACCAGCAGGGAATGGGACAGCGCTGCCGGGGTTGAGCCCTTTGAGTGAGACCCTTTGGAGGGAGAAGACTAACACAGAGTTCATCGGAGATGTCTCGGCAAGGCTTACTTGGAAGGATCTGACAGTGATGGTAACTCTCAGTAATGGAGAAACCCAGAACGTTTTGGAGGGGTTAACTGGGTATGCTGAGCCAGGAACATTCACTGCTCTCATGGGTCCCTCTGGTTCAGGCAAATCTACTCTGCTTGATGCCCTGTCTAGTCGTCTAGCAGCTAATGCCTTCCTTTCAGGCACCGTCCTCCTCAATGGTCGCAAAACCAAGCTCTCTTTTGGCGCTGCAGTGAGTTTCATTTTCTTTCTCAGTTTCTTTTCGACATGTTAATTGTTAAGTGTGTCTCTGTTTCCTTCCTTCCTTCTTTGCGTTTGAAAGTTAAACTAGGTAAGATCTACGTATTGTCATCTTTGTTTTTCTTTAGATTTAGTTTGATTTTGGTTGGTTTGATCACGCACCTAACAACATAATAAATTTACAGACAATAAAGCCAAAACCGGCCTCTCCTCTTCTTCCTGATTAACTCTGTTTTCTATTCTAAGTATAATTTTCTAGTTTGACCAAAGGGTTATTCTTATTCCTAACTCAATATACGTGCGTCAAACTTAGGCTTATGTGACACAAGATGACAACTTGATTGGAACCTTAACGGTACGAGAAACGATTTCGTACTCTGCTCGTCTGCGTCTGCCCGACAAGATGCCATGGTCGGATAAGCGAGCTCTGGTTGAAAGTACCATTATAGCAATGGGTCTTCAGGATTGTGCTGATACAGTGATTGGAAACTGGCATTTGCGTGGGATCAGTGGAGGAGAAAAGAGAAGAGTTAGCATTGCTTTGGAAATCTTGATGAGGCCTAGATTGCTTTTCCTTGATGAACCAACCAGTGGACTTGACAGGTTGAGTTATCTTTTAATTCTTTCTAAATCACAATTCTGCACAGCTATCCAAGTGTTTATATTTGAATTTAATTGATCTTACCTTTTTTTTTTTGGTTAGATTCAGATTCAACTGCCTCAACAGTTGTACAGTTGTGCACTTAATATAACTGTAACTTTTGTTATTTTCTTTTGGTGAAGGCGGATTGAATCCTGAAATCTTTGTCCACTCGATTAAAAATCTTACCAACTGAATCAACTAACTTATTCATGATCCTGTTTTTAAATTGTTTACAATTTGTAGTTTGTCTTTATCCTTTTGTTGTTTTACGTGGCCATAATCTTAATGCACGTGAACCTTATAAGGGAGGCAAACTATACTATTCAAATACTCTTAGATAGGGAACTCATGGATTTTGTTGTCTCCTAGTGATTAAATTTGTAAAGTAGGAATCTACTACTTCTGAGTTCATGTTCTAAAGTTTGTTTTATTGAGAGTTTTTATTATTCTGGCAGCGCCTCTGCTTTCTTTGTGACTCAGACACTACGTGCCCTTGCAAGAGATGGGCGAACTGTCATAGCTTCTATTCATCAGCCTAGCAGTGAAGTATTTGAACTATTTGACCAATTGTACCTGCTTTCTGGCGGGAAAACTGTTTACTTTGGCCAGGCTTCTGAAGCATATGAGGTAATAATATCAATTTACACTTTTTCCTCTTTTGATGATTTCCAGAAATGTGCAGAAATGGATATTTTTTATGATTATAATTTTAACTTATTATGTCTGCAGTTCTTTGCACAAGCTGGCTTCCCATGCCCTGCTCTGAGAAACCCTTCAGATCATTTCCTTAGGTGCATCAATTCTGACTTTGATAAAGTCAAGGCCACTCTTAAAGGCTCCATGAAATTGAGAGTACTAACCTTTCCTTCTTTCTGACTTTCAAATTTTCTTGTCATTTACCGTTCAGAAAATGGGAAAATTTTAGCTTCTTCAAAAGTACTTTTTTCTTTGTGAAAAATGTAGTTGTTTTTGCTAACATTTACTTTGAACCTGGTTCTGTCAGTTTGAGGGAAGTGATGATCCTCTGGACAAGATCACAACAGCTGAAGCTATCAGAACTGTTATTGACTACTACCGAACTTCTCAGTACTCATATGCTGCAATACAAAAAGTGGATGAGATATCCAAAGTTGTAAGTGCAAAAGAAGCTGTTCTTAACTTGGCAATGATGTTATTGAGTATTCTTATTCGTTTTCTGGACTCAGTTCTCTAGTCTTGGGTTCTTTTCTCTGACTTCTAGTTATTTTCTCACATATTCTGCAGAAAGGAACCGTGCTAGATGCAGGAGGAAGTCAGGCTAGTTTCTTCATGCAGGCTTTTATCTTAACCAAGCGCTCATTCGTCAACATGTCAAGGGATTTTGGTTACTACTGGCTCAGGCTTGTAATCTACATTGTTGTCACTGTCTGCATTGGAACCATCTATTTGAACGTGGGGACAGGCTACCATTCTATTCTGGTACTACTTTTTATCTATTAGGTGCATGCAATTCCAAAGTATTCTTTCACTAAATTCAATGCAGATAATGAAATATATATTAAAAGAATTTTAGGTAGACATAATCTACAAAAAAATAGGATAACTAAACCATTCATAAATGAGCACATAAAGCATGTCAAAGGTGGGCAGTAGGTCCCACCTAAAAGTATACTCGACATGCTTACATTTTCATTTATAATTGGATTAGTTTACTTGATAATTTCTCATATGTTGTTGATCACTTTAGCAAGAAACTTGACTGTTTTGCCTCTTACTGTGGCATAGGCAAGGGGTTCATGTGCATCTTTTGTCTTCGGATTTGTCACTTTCATGTCAATTGGTGGGTTCCCTTCGTTTGTTGAAGACATGAAGGTATGTTCTCTATGCTTCAGTAGTCAACTAGTCGTCGTTAGCATTATACCATGTTTAATGTCATAATATGATTATCTTCATCAATTGCAGGTTTTCCAAAGGGAGAGGCTGAATGGCCACTATGGAGTCACATCATTTGTGATCAGCAACACACTATCTGCTACGCCGTTTCTGATATTGATCACCTTTCTCTCTGGAACCATTTGTTACTTCATGGTTCGCCTCCATCCTGGCTTTTGGCATTATCTGTTCTTTGTTCTGTGCCTTTATGCCAGTGTCACAGTGGTTGAAAGCTTAATGATGGCCATTGCCAGTATTGTTCCCAACTTCCTCATGGGTATCATAATAGGAGCTGGGATTCAGGTATGCACCTCCATGCCTTCCAAAAGCTTCATCTTTTCTATTTTGATTTTCTTTGCAAAATGACACCACTAATTGCAAGTCATGTTGAACATGCAGTCAAAAGTCTAAGCTGAGCTCAATAATTTGTCATAGAATTTTCAATGATTTTTTGGACTTTTCATATTTCAGGGTATATTCATGTTAGTCTCAGGCTACTTTAGGCTTCCACATGATATCCCAAAGCCATTCTGGCGCTATCCAATGTCATATATCAGTTTCCACTTCTGGGCATTACAGGTAAAACCACTGCTTCAAATCAATTGTTCAGATTCAGTTGCTGCTAGTGACTTTCTAATGAAGAAAACAATGAAATTATTTCAGGGTCAATACCAGAACGATCTTCGGGGCTTGGTGTTTGACAACCAGACACCAGATCTTCCCAAGATACCTGGAGAATACATCCTGGAAAACGTCTTCCAGATCGATGTGAACCGATCAAAATGGATAGATTTAATCGTAATTCTCAGCATGATTGTCATCTACCGTTTTATTTTCTTCATCATGATCAAAATCAATGAGGATGTTACTCCATGGGTTAGAGGTTATATAGCTAGGAGAAGAATGCAGCAGAAGAACGGAGCCCAGAATACAACTATTGCTCCAGATGTTCTTACTCAATCCCCATCTCTCAGAACCTACGTTGCCACTCAATCAAGCGGTGCTCGCAAAAGGTAAGATTGCAGAAGATTGGGCTTCCACGAGATTAAAGACAATGAAGCTGTAACTATAGGATTAGCTATATATAACTTAACATTCTTAATATTTGTATACTTCAGTTGTTTGTAACTGTTTACATCCTCTGAGCTTCCGCAATTGAGAAGAGGATGAGTTGATATGAAATTCCAGTGTTTAATGATCTTATATATGAAGTATATGTCTTCAAAAATTTAAATTATAAAGATAAGAGTATAATTTGAACAAATTTATAAGATTAGTGTAATACATTTTAAAATAAATGAAATTTTATTTTATAAAAAATGATGTACTAGCCATCTTTATGTCGCCCATCCCCCTCCTCCTTCTGGGGACCATCAGGACATCTGCTTCTCAGAAGAGAAGCCACAGAAACTGAAGCTGGGGATTGACGAGTTCCAAATAAAAATGTTACTACTTATTTAAGTCTTCTAGTTTATTTATTTTAATTTGAGTTAATTATTAATTTAAAGATAGTTATAGACTCAGGTCACTTCGTATCTTTTTTATATCTAGTGAGGAGTAATTTTATCTTGGAGGTGAGAAGAGAGTATAATTTCTCTTAAATAAACAATTAACAAGAGATTAAAAGTAATAAGAGAAGTGATCTTACGAAGGAGAAGTGATCTAAGTTAATAATTATCTTTTAAATGGACAATTGACTGTGAAAATTAAAACAAATCAATTAATATTTTTATTGATAAAGGGGAGTGATGGTTTGATCTATTCTTTATGAAAAAAAACAATTCAACTGATAATTAGCTAATATTAAATAAATTAATAAAAGCAATAAAATTATAAGAGTGATGTTTTCACGAAGGCGTTTGTCATACTATTTCAAGAGTAACATACTTTTTGGAGTATTATTTTTTTATAATTTATTTTAAGAAAAAATTTAAAAAATTTAAAAAAATTATTTATATATTTTTAAATACTTAAGTTATGGTTTTTTAGAAATTTTTAAAAATTATTTCTTAAAATAAAAATTATAAAATAAAAAATTACTCATGTAGCTACTCTTAAAGTAGCATAGTAAAGTACTTTCATGATCTCGGATATATTTATTATGAACTTTACACATTACAACTTTTCACAATAATAAATTAATTTTATACTTAATAAAAAAAACATCTCTAAATACGTTTAAAAGAAGTTTATTAAAAAGTTATCAATCATCCCTCAACTAATAAATGTAATGATTAAAATAAACTTTTATAGATAATTACCCCTATTTTTCTCACACTTTCACATTTAATTTCTTCTCACCTTATCTCCACTATCTTTTTTATTTTCACTAATCTACGACCCTTCTAAAGTGGAGTGGGGGCACACCAATTATAATTATTGGCAGGAAAGTTCTTCAGAAACTAGAGTCTTAATCTTTATAATAAGTAAGAATATATGATTTTCATTCTAAAACTATAGATCAAATACCCATCGTTAATTTTTATCGTATTATTTTCAATGAAAAGAGCTAATTAAGGAAATAAAAGAGCAAGAGAAAAAAATAGGGATTTGATAAACAAAGAGAAAAAGAAAGAATATGCTTAATTTTTTTTTTCATGGTAGAAAGATAAGAATAAATATGATTGACTTAATAAATTATTTTTTTAAATAGAGATTTTTTTTAATATTTCTTCACGAAGTGATTTTAACTCTTACACTAGTGTTAATTAATTTTTTTTCTCTCTCTATATTTTTTATGAATTTAACAGGTCGCAGGGGAAGGAAGATAGAATTCTTCTGTATATTCGTCTACCTTTTTTTAATTACTTCGACATTAGTCGTTCCTTTGTCTTCATTTATTGTGGGAGTAATATTCTTTTCAAAATATGCCAAAATTTTTTATAGATGATTTTAACTGACTAAAAATTAATATGTTTTAATTTCTATAATTTTAGTTAATTTTTAGTTTAGTTTCTATATTTTAATTTTGATCAATTAAATTCTTATAATTTTTATTTTTATCAGTTTGGTCCATATAATAAAATTATTAATTAATATTTAATACCATTAAATAATTGTCTAATATAACAATTGAAATATTTATATAACATAATTTTCAAAAAAGCTTTCAAGTCACACTAGTATTGTACCAGGTCAAAAACGACGTCCTCCTCTTGTGCTCCTTTCTCATCAGTCAAGCCATATATCTTCTCATAAACATTGACGTTTTTTATTAGGGAAAATTGTCACTGTTCTCGTCCCATAGGCCATAACTTTCCAGCTCCTATTCCTCCCTCCGCCACCAATTTAACCCATAAACCAAATTTTCATTACTTACCATCGCCAAATGGGAAGAATATGACTTTTTTGATGAGCTAGAAGAGAAACATTGATAATTTTCCTTAATAAAAAATGTCGTTGTTTTTAACTTGGTGCTAATAACTTGAAAGCTGATATGAAAATTATGTCATATAAGATTATTATGTAGGTATTTTAGTTATTACGTTAGATAATTATTTAACAGTGTTAACTGATAATTTAATGGGATCAAATTAACAAAAATATAAATTATAAAGATTTAATTAACCAAAATTAAATTATTAGAACCAAACTAAAAATCAAAACTTATATTAACCCAAAATATGACTTTAGACATTTTTCAAATAAAATTTGTTTCAAAAGTTTCCACGCAGAATTTATGAAAACATCACTCTTTTTTTTTATAGAGAGATGAGAGAGTAAAAAGGACTAATTTAATTAATTAATTATTAACTAAATTATTTTTCTTAATTAAACTCCATTGCTTAAAAGAAATTAATTTAATAAATTAATATTTTATAAACAAATTATCTTTCTTAGTTAGATTTCACTAATGGCAATGGATAGTTTAACTGGTGTCAATTTATCCTTCCTAGTTACCTCTTGTATTCCCTTTTTCATGAATAGGAAATATTCAACATCAATCTTATATCACCCACATTTAATTTTCTTTCAGGCTACATTCCCCTCATACTTTTTTATCCTAAAAAAGTAAGCATGCTACAGTCAATCCACGTACTTCAAAAACCAAGCTGACTGGGCAGTAATATGATTCTATGGAAGTTGCCAGCAATAACAACAAATGAGAAGTAGAGGGCATCCTCAATTGCTTTCAAGGACAAGCTAATCGCTCTTTTCATCCTTACCAACTTGCCCCCCAAAATCTTTTCTTCTATCTTCTATAATTGTCTTTCCTTCTTTCAACTTTCATCTCTTACAGAAAACAGACATGCGAAGGTGGTCAACAAAGCTGATCACCGAAGAATGCAGCCACCAGTAATTGGCCATATTTGAGCATAAATTAAAAGTATCTTCTAAAACAATAACAAAATTTGAGAATTTGCAAATCACATACAAACAACTCAATCCATTCGAGTCCTCCCATGTCTTCCCTCTTTTCTCCTCTCTCTCTCAGTCTCTCTCTCTCTCTCTCTCTTTCTCTCTTCCATCGTTTTCTCACTTTTTCCTGTTTCTTTTAGGGTTGGGAGGGGGGATGGGTTACAAAGCTAGTCCACAGCAGAAATCGTGTTTACATATGTAACAACAATACTTCGACTAAAAGCTAATAAACAATTACCTCTACATGCTCAACACCATCTTCATCAGTCCATACCCTGTTGGGAATTCGTTGACGAGCAGCATGACTTCTACTCTTCTGACCATAGCCTGTAATTGGGGAGCCAACCCTCGCTCTAACCTGGTACACAGCAAATCCAGTGTAAGTGAACGTAAAAACAGAGAGCTAGTTTTAGTTAGAGAACTAACTACTTTTCTTATCACAACTTACTTGAAAATCAAGGTTTGAAATGGTGTTTTTGTACTGCAATAATTACAACATGATACAAAAATTTCAAGCATTTTCCCCCTTCATTTACATATCTCGAAGTGTGTGTTGTAGGAATTATAGTTGACTTGAGTGTCTGAAAGTTGGTATCTTATCCTTTAATGTACTAGACATCAGCGATCATAGAGGCTAATGTACAGTGCCTAGATTGAATACAGGACTTAACAAGAGGAAAGGCTTTCCACTTTTGCTGCCTTTTCTGGTTTCTACACTGACAAGTAGGACTAAAGTAATAGCGACAAATCACCCAACCTCAAACCCCTCCTGAATGAAACCTATAATTGGCAATATATTGAAAGGAATTGAAATGACAAATAAGGACTCCATATGTAGATGTACTCATGATTCTACATGTATCAGATGTTAGCTTTCAAGCATAAGCTTCCTTTATTTTATTTTGATGATAGAGTAATAGCTTATTAACAAAATTCATATATGAAAATTAATGATTAAAACATCAAGTTTTGTTTAAAATCCTTTTCATCACCTAAGTAAACTCTCACTAAAAATAAACAATTCTTTCTCTTTTATGGCTGTCTTTGTATAGCTTCTTTTACATGGTGATCCCTAGAATAATCAGCTTCTTTTCATGTCCGATTAACACAAATGTCTAAGTTCTTCTACATGTATATGCTTCCTTCTAGTTTTCTTTATCTGTTCAGGAAAGTGGACTTGAATGAAGAATTTCACTCACCTGACTATCATCTTGAATTCTTTTGAGAGCCTTGCCATAGACCTTGTACCTGTAACCAACTCCTAAAAATCAGAGTGAGATCAGATAAAGATAATCGTTTTTAAGCAATGGAATCATGAGAATTCTAAAATAACATAATTTTGACAAGAAAATTAAATTCTTTACTCCTTGGGTTCAAACATAAGCTCCTCGAAAATAGAATATCCTGCAGCAGCTACAATTCCAAGCCCTGCAAGAATGATGACACTGTAGGATGCCCCCTCCACAAATGTTACTGGATTATCTGGAATATTATATGTAGTAGCATCAAAGTGATCCTTAATAGTTGATATGTCTTTTTAGGTCTGTCAAAGAAGTAAAAAGTAAATGCATTAAGGTGCTTGATTTAATAATGAGTTGTGACAAAGAAAATGGTATAAAATACAGCCATTCTATGGAGTCTGGACAGGTGGTTAACGGCATTAACAGAAACTCATTGTGACTGTCCATATCAAGCAGTCTTTGAAGGTCATTATACCATGGTCCATATCTAGGACATGTGGAAAAGGCCAAAGTACTTTATACTTTTCAGTTTTCATATCAAGATAGGAGTTTTCTGTTTTTCAACCCAACTCATGCATCTTGAAAATCCATTTGAGAGAAACCCACCAACATAGATTGCATTCCGTAATTCAATTCGATCTCTGCTGTTAACTCGGTTATACATTTGGATTTATCACAAGTTCAATTAGAAAGGCTGCTTCTTCAACTTGTTCAATAACCAGAAGATGAAGAAATAATAAAGCAAGAGTATAAACATTTATACACCTAACCTCAGTTGTATTTTGTCCTGGTTTTGGTCTAGAAGAAGTGGATCTTGCAAATGAAGAATTGATGGAGTTTGGTCCATGTTTTTCTCTGAGCAGATAGGATGGCCAGGAACTAGCTTTACATGCTTTGGTAAAATATTGACTGAAGAGAACGGGGTATCTGGTGTGTCCAAGAACCGAAAAATTTTCCAACATCGAGGCACGTGCGTGATCAGTGCGATCAAGAACGGTGCAGATCCTGCGATACATAATAATGCGGCGATGAAGAAGATTGAAGAAGGGAGGGTGGTAGTGGTTGACACCTCAGTCCAAACGGCATCGTGTAATATTATAAAAAGTTAGAGGATCTTGTGATATAGGGGGAAAAAGGGAAGTTAGAACTTAGAACAGAGCATAGCGTATTTGATGGGTACGTACAGTGTGATTGTGAAACTGAAAATAAATCGAAAATAGGATTAATAGTAGGAAAGTCACCATGAATGGCAAGATTATGACCGCTTATGTATTTGGACTCATTACTTGCCAAATATAGCGCAGCTTCAGCTACGTCTTCTTCTTTGAAGGCCACCCCTTTAAGATTAGAATAGATAACAGAGCATTCATCATCATCCAGCTTCATTTGCAATGAAGTAGGGAAATAAGCAATTCACTCTTATCCCTAACTTCCCAATTCACTCTTATTAACCAAGAAAATACACGTTTTTCACTTATTCCCCGTTTTCTTACAATGATCTTCAACATATTCAATGAATTTAATTGTACCCCTTTTCACATACAGTGACAAGTGGACATAATTCAAAGAACAAATTCTGATCACAGGTGGGGCTAGGGGAATTGAAGCTTGCATGACAAAGCTCTTGTGCAAACATGGGACTAAGGTGGTGATTGCATACATTGGAGACTGATAGAGCATATAAATCTGATACTAGCTGATACTATGCCTCAGCCTCATCTCTCATTAAACATCTGTCATTGTCCAGCTAATTTGCAACTCTCATTTACTATGAATCTATGATGACCGAGACTAGCTCCTATTTGTATCATAACGTTGTCTGATATGTTGCCTAGATTAGTGATTTATTTATTTCTCATTCATTCCCCTGATATGTATATATTGGCTGTAATGTCTCAATCAAATATACAAGATAGCATTTCACACAATTCCATTTATGGTATCAGAGCCACTATGTTAGAAACAGAGAAAAGATGCAAGTTCTCGTCTTCATTCTCTTATCCTGTGCAATGGCAAATTCACAAACTTCAGCCACTGCATCCACCATAATTGCTCGTTACGGCAACAACTCCGATTAATGCCGTGACTCAAGGAACCATTCCTTCACATGGAAATCTGATCTCCCTTAACTCATCTTCACAAATTCCATTCAAGCTTGCAAAAAATGGTGCCAATTTTGCATCTTGGAAATCTCATATGACAAATCTTCTATTTGGATATGGATTGCTTAGATTTATGGACGGAACTCATCCTTGTCCACCAACAAATGACGCTGGTTACCTTCTCTGGACCAGACAAGATCTACTGGTTCTTCTAAGTATTCAAGCAACAGTCAATAGTACCATTGGACCAACAATTAATGCTTGCACAACCTCCACTGAAGCTTGGTACAAACTAGAGACTAATTTTGCAAATCGATCTACAACCAGAATGCTTTCCCTCATGTCTTCTTTAATAGCTAGTAAAAAGGAAGGCATATACGTCACTGCATACATGAACCGAGTGAAGAGTCTTGTTGATGATCTTGCACTAATTGGACATTCGTTGAACGATGCTCAGATAATGTCATATACTCTTAATGGATTGGGAGATGAGTTCAAAGAACTTGCAGCTGCTGTTAGAGTTTGAGATACACCAATCTCATTTGAGGAACTCTATGACAAACTTCTTGATGAAGAATTAATTCGCAATCTAGGAGACACTAAGGAGGATGACTCACCAATTACAGCTCAATTAACTCAGAGAGGACGTGGAAGTCGTAGGAATTACAGAGGAAACCATGACAACAATTGTACCAGCCACACTAATGAATTTGATAACAACTCCAATGGATCCAATTCTCAATACAATCAACATCAAACCACATGGCAACCTTTGTCCCATGGAAAAGGTACAAAGCGTTTCAATTCTCAAAATCACTCACAGACTTGGAATTATAATGGTTCACAGGGAAATTATGGGCAAAATTGCATAGTGTGCCAGTTATGTGACAAACCTGGTCATGGAGCAAAAATGTGTCGTTCTTGCAGCAGACCCACAAGCAATGCTACTTAACCTCAAGCTCACTTCATTGAAGGAACCTCACAAAACTCCAACCCCACCAATTGGGTTCTTGATACAGAGGCAACGCATCATATCACCTCGGACCTTCAAAATCTTTCCCTGCACTCAAACTACCTTGGCCAAGATGATGTGATTGTTGGCAATGGCAATGGCATTTCCATTTATCATACTGGGTCTACATCTATTAATTCTCCTACTGCTTCATTCACTTTTAATAATGTCTTATATGCTCATTTCATAAAAAAAAAAATCTTATCTCTGTGTCTCAATTCTATAAATCTAATAACACTTCTATTGAATTCTTTCCTCACTTTTTCATTGTCAAGTATTTGAATTTGGGGGCTCACTTGGTAAAAGGCCAAAGTAAGAATCATCTGTATGAATGGCCCTCATCTCCTTATTCCACCAAGAAGTTTACTGTTACCCCCTCTACATCTATAATGCTCACTTCACAACTATGGCACCAACGCCTTGCCATCCTTCATTTGTTGTTCAAAAGAAGATTCTCATCGATCACAACATCATTCTCTCCAAGTCCAAGGACAATAACTTTTGTGATTCATGTCTTTGTATCAAGAGCCATAAACTTCCATTTAAAGTTTCTTTCTTACAATGTACTGGACCATTTTAAATAATATACTCTGATGCTTGGGGCCTGCGCCTGTCGTCATTTAGTTCCTTTTGGTATTATGTCATTTTTATTAACTATTTTACAAAATATACATGGCTTTTCCCACTCAAACAAAAGTTTGATGTTCTTTATGTTTTTGACAATTTCCACAAATTAATTCAATTTTTTTTTCATATCACCATTTACACAGTCTATAATGATGGTGGAGGGGAATACCAGTATCTGTCTCATCTGCTTGCTAACCTTGGCATCCAACACCTCAAATCCCCACCTTATACACCTAAACATGTTGGTTTCACAGAACATAAACATCGACATATCATAGAAACAGGTATTACTCTACTTCACCATGCCAGTGTACCTATTCGCTTATGGTCCTATGCATTTCAATACTCAACCTATCTTGTAAATCGCTTACACACTCCTGTCATGTAACATGACACTCCATATACTAAACTCTTTAGTCTTTCTCCTAACTACCACTCTTTTCGAGTGTTTGGTAGCCTCTGTAATACATGGCTTCGGCCATACAATACCCATAAACACGAGCCTCGTTCTCATCTTTGTGTCTATCTTGGGTTCTCACCTCATCATCATTCTCTCATCTGTCTTCATGTCAGCTCGAACCATATTTTTATCTCGCATCATGTTATCTTCGTCAAACATCACTTTCCATTCAAAACTTCATCCACCACTACAAACCTACCCTACTCTACATCGCCTTTTTCATTTCTTTTCTAAGTTTATGCCCCATCATAACCATTTTTCCAACTCATTCCTTACAATTCCCACCTCTCTGTCGATCCTTCAACCTCATCTCATTCAATTCCAAACCTATGCTATTTCCCCTCTCTCTCATGATTCCTCCTTCTCATAGCCAACCTTCACTTCCCCTTTCTCTACTTCATCTTCTGATCAGTCCATGACCTTTGTTCCATCCCCACCACCTCAACCTTCATGCATGGTTACCCAAGCCCAAAACCATATCTACAAGCCAAAAAAACCTTTCACTCTCTACACCTTTACCGTATCTCCATCCCTTCCTGACCTCACTACCTTTGCTTAAGCACATAAACATTCCTATTGGTGCACTGCTATGGACGATGAATTTAATGCCCTTTAAAAAGTCATACATGGTCCGTTGTTCCTTGTTGGCTATCGATGAGTTTATTGTACCATGGCTTGGTACAAGGCATAGTAGCCAAAGGGTTTCATCAGAGGTCGGGCATTGACTTTACTGAAACTTATAGCCATGCTGTGAAACCTGCTACTATACGGTTGGTTCTCACCGACGTTGTTACTTGTTACCAGTGGGTGGCCTTTACATCAGCTAAACATAAATAGCCCTTTCTTGCAAGGTACTCTTACTAACAATGTCTTTATGCAGCAGCCACCTAGCTATGTTGATTTGTAATGCCTTTCTCATGTGTGTAAGCTTCACAAAGCCATTTATGGCTTACGTTAAGCACCTCGGGCATAGTATACTGAATTACGCAATTATCTCTTAGCTCATGGCTTTATTAATTCTCACAGTGATTCGTTATTGTTCATTCACTCTATAGGTGCTCATATTATGTATCTTCTTGTGTATGTGGACAATATTGTTCTCACGGACGATAATGCTCTTGGTTTACAATAATTCATCTATAATCTCTCTATCAGGTTTTCCTTAAAAGATCTTGGTTCCTTAAGCTACTTTTTAGGAGTTGAAACCACTAGCACCATCTCAGACATGATCCTTTCTCAGCAAAAATATATTCAATATCTTCTTCGCTGGACAAATGTGCATGAGGCTAAACCTGTCAGCACTCAAATGTCTACCACAACGATTCTTAAACTTCATGATGGTTCTCCTTGGCATGATGCCAAAGAATATAGACAAATTCTTGGTTCACTCCAATATCTATCTCTCACTTAGCCAGATGTATGCTATGCTATAAATAAGTTATCCCAGTTCCTACACCAGCCCACCACCACCACTACAAGAAAAAAAGACTTTTACCATGGCAAAAAACTGTGGCAAATTGTCTTAAATTCGGTGGCAACTGTACTTTGCAATTGCCATGGAATTTGCCACGGAATTGAGTCTGTAGCCTAAATAGCCATAGCTAAGACTATTTGTCAAGGAAATAGAAATCGTGGCAAATTTGCCATGGAATACTACCGTAGCAATTGTTGTGATATAATTCATGGTTCAAAATTTTACCACGACCATTTGCCATGGAACTTAGAACACTATTTCAAATCCGTGGAAGATGTCTAAACATGTTTTGCCACAGTTTTTTAAAACCGTGACAAACACATTGTGAAGTATTTGCCACGGTTTCCTTGATCTGTGGCAAAATCCTGTGGAAATTTGCCATAGTTTCTTTGTTCTATGACAAATTTTCATAGAATTTTGCCATTGTTTTCAATATTCATGGTAAAAGATCTAGGAGTTTTGCCACGGTTTTTTTGTTATGTGGCAAATTTTCCAAGAATTTTATCACGATTTTCAATATTCATGGCAAAAATATCAAGGAGTTTGCCATGATTTTCAATATTTTGTTAGACTTCATGTGAAGATTCACTTTCCCATATTGTTTTAATCCCTCCTAGGCAAATTTTAATCCGAACTACGTACACCTTGATCCCTTAAGGGTACGTAAGCACTTACACAGTAAGACAGGTCCAATTCTCTCATTTCTGTATTTTTCTCTAAAAATCGCAATAACAAAAAAGGGGTAATTCAAATACAACAAATTTAAGTACAAACAATTTAGGGTAACCATCCTTAGGGATGGACGCTGTGGGATGCCTAACACCTTCCCTACATGTAATTAGACTCTTAAACCCATCCTCTAGTTCCAAGGGCCAGTATTTGGTTTTTAAAGGATCCTAATTATCCTTCTAATAAATTGATGGCGACTCCATCTTTTATCTCTGTGTTTTATCCCTTTTGTCACCTTAAGGTCATGATAGTGCTTTTCTCCCAGCCTTCACGTTATGACATCCATTTTCACAACAATGTATCTTTTGGTATCCACATCTAAGCTTAGACACAATTTTTTTCGTTTGGTACAAATCATTTGGCATCTTATTATCCGTAGGCCAAATCTCATTTATCAATGTAATTACCTCATTACAGTTGGGGAACAAATCAACAAATGGCCAAGGGGGTGGCTCATAAAGTTTCCTCCAAAAGTCGGCTTTTTATGTTGAGGATACGTGGGCCCTCGCCATCTACGCTATTATGGATTTTTCCCCCGCTGGTGCAAGCACTTACTTGGGGGTGGCTCCCCAGGAATTGAACCCCTTACCATTTTAATGGTGGGTGATCCTGGTACCACTAAGGCGAGCCTTAGGTATATTATAATATGATTTGATACTGAAAAGCCTAACAGCAACTGACAATACATAATGACTTTCACACCCATCCCACAATGGAAACTGAACAGCATTAAGCATGTCAAAGAATTTTGCAAACTTAGGATTAGGATCTTCGACCATGTAATCTCTCATAAAACTAGGGCCTGCAACATCCATCACCATTTGTTCGTATAGATTCAATTCTACTTGATTCCCTTCATCATGTGTTGGAAGAGTTTGTGGTACACCTTCTCCATGATTTTGTCAATAATAATAATGAGGTTGAAAACATTTTTTATAAAGGTGAGCCCTTAACTCATTTGGGACCTTAAACCTTATACATTTACATTTTAAATATGGACACCTTAACTTTCCTTCTCGCTTAAATACTTGTAGTTGACACACAAATGCAATAAATTCCTCAACACCATCCAAGAACTCAATAGTAAGCTTGCTATGATTCACATTTGTTCTATTGTACATCCATTATGATGCTCAAGGACTTCCATATCTATGATTCATTTAAAAATTATGCTATTAACAAATGACAAACAATTTTGAGTTGTTCTAGTGTACATCTAGGTCTTGAAACTTTTCCTTTATCTAATAAAAAAAATTTGGATCTTGCAATAGTAACAAATCATGGGTCCATATTAAATAATAGCGTATGTAACAAATAACGAATGATGGAATTAAATAATAGCAAACGAATTAAAGAACATAGTAAGAGAGGCTAACCTTTATAGTAGTAGATTAAGTTGCAAACAATGGTTGGAAGATAAATATGTATGGACTTCCCAAGACTGGTTCAATTGTAGTGTAAGTAATTAATATCAATTGAAACTTATAATCCCTAAATTAAAAAAATAACAAAAAAGGAAGGAATTGACACAAAATAACAATAACAAATAACAATAGTATAATTAATTACATGTGCTGTTAACATTTTTCTATGCTAGGTGAATATAATATATATATATATGCCTATTAAAAGTTTCAACTAATTGTAAATTATTCTCTTTACTAAACTATTAATTAAATTCCCCATTTACCATACTTAGTAACTCTCTTTTCAATAACTATTCCCTCATACCCCTACCAAATTCAGAATGTTCATTAATTGTGTTCTTATAAGCCACTTTAAGTAAGAGATCATTGCCTTTAGAGAAGGATATATATATATATATATATATATATATATATATATATATATATATATATAAATCTC